>ML366706.1:0-129110 GCA_005239505.1 Nicotiana paniculata
TGTTGAAGAAAACTATGTTTGAAGGACATCTTCTTTGGAAAAGTATATTTGAAAAGCATTTATATTGAAGAAAACTATGTTTGAGAGACATCTCTTGGGATAATATATTTCAAAAGAATTTTCCATTAAAAAGGATATTACCTTAAAGCTTTCTACATAAAAACTTGCGGGTGAAAGTTTACACTCGAAGATTTTTACCATTTTATTAGGATTTGTGGCTAAGTCCTGATGTGGAGACTAATGCAGTGCTAGGTTACTACTTCCCCTTGTTGTGTTGTGATTTCCGGACTTGGGATGTGTTCCTGTCCATCCTTCGGTGTATTATTTCGGTGATCCGTTACTGTTTACTGTTTTTCTTCCTAATTATAGTAGTCATTCTATTGCTAGTCATATTGTGTAGATAATAGATAGAGGTTATGTTTCCCTTGTCTCCTGTACTTATGCTTGTTCAGTTTATTAGACCAGTGGGTATCTTGACTAGTCCTCGTCACTACTTCACCGAGGTTAGTCTTGATACTTACTGGGCACAGCTGTGGTGTGCTCATACTACACTTCTGCACATTTTTGTGCAGATCCAGGTATTGATAGTTAGTAGTTGTGCGGATTTTTGCTGAGGAGACTCAAGGTAAACCTGTTGTCGCGTTCGCAGGCTTCATAGTCACCTTCATATTCTGTATTTACACTATTTTTTACTTACTTCCAAACAATTGTATTTAGAAGTTGTAGCAAACTCTGTAGAGCTTATGACTTGTACTACCGGGTTTTTGGGAATATGCTCATTTTATAAAGAATTCTTTATTTCAGAAAAATATTAGATTTTATTTATTATTGTTGTTATTCCATGAATATTAGTCTTACCTAGTCCTTAAGACTAGGTGCCATAACGATACCTAACAGAGGGAAATTTGGGTCGTGACAAGTTGGTATCAGAGCCCTAGGTTCATAGGTGCTACGTATCATAAGCGAGTTTAGTAGAGTCTTGCGGATCGGTACAGAGATGTATGTACTTATCTTCGAGAGGCTATGACAATTCCATTTCCTTCATTCCTACCATGCGAGTTCATTGATCTTGAAGTTTGAAATTTATCATTCCATTCTCTCACAGATGGTGAGGACACGAGTCGGGTTCCTGATGATTTTATCCCCGAGACACATGTCGCTAGTGGTAGAGGAAGAGTTCGACGAGGAGCATGTGCCGCAGTTAGGACACCTACCAGAGAAGTCGTTGAGGAGCCACCAGTAGTTCCAGTTGGGGACAGGCACCGGAGGCGCCTGTTGTTACGCCCGGACTTCAGGAGACTTTACCACAGTTCCTGAGCATGTTTGGTATATTGGCTCGACCGGGGTTATTTCAGGTTGCACCAGCTACTTCACCGACCGGGGAAGGATCCCATACTCCCACCGTTCAAACTCCAGAGTAGCGAGTTCACGTTGGTCAGGTTCCAGGTATCATGGTGACACGACCTGTGGTTCCAGTTCAGCTCATGGTCAGAGCAGCAGCATCCGAGGGAGAGCAACTTAGATTTGCAAGGTTAAAGAGATATAACTCTCCTACATTCAACGGATTGGCTTCAGAGAGTGCACAGGGTTTTCTAGAGGAGTACCATAGCATCCTCCGTACTTTGGATATTGGTGAGACGAGTAGGGTTGCTTTTACTACGTTCCAGCTTCAGGGAGTGGCTTATCAGTAGTGGCGGGTATGTGAGTTGGGTTTCCTGGCCGAGTCAGCTTCACTTATGTGGAGTCAGTTTTAGAGATGTTCTTGAGAGAGTTTTTACCCCAGTCCATTCGGGATGTATGGCGTATGGAGTTTGAGCATTTGCGCCAGGCACTATGTTAGTATTAGAGTATGCCATCAGATTCAGTTATTTGGCCAGGCATGCACCTGCCTTAGTCGCTACAGTTAGAGGGCGAGTCTGTAGATTCATTGAAGGGCTCAGGCATGATATTCGGTTCAGCATGGATCGAGATTTGGAGTTGTATGTTTCATTTCATCAGGTGGTAGGGATCGCTCACCGGTTAGAGGGCATGTGGGACTGGGAGCGAGAGGACAGGCGAGATCAGGAGAGAGAGAGTCCAAGGAGGCGAGGAGGGCTCGTAGACCGGAGAGATCTGTTGGTCCTTATTTTGGAGGTAGGGTGCGTCACGGTAGAGGTTTTGTGGGTCAGCCAGTTTAGTTTGCATTATCGGCTTCGCATGGGGTTTTAGGTACGCATGGGTCTCGGAGTACTTGTGTTGCACAGTTTCCACAGCCACGTCAATAGAGAGGTTGTTTTGAGTGTGGAGATACCAGTCACAGGGTGAGAGATTGTCCTAGAATTCAGGCAGGTGTGTCACAGCAGTGCATTCAGGTGAGTAGAGGGCGCCCAAGAGGGGGAGGCCCGGCCCGTTGATGTGTTATGTATAGTAGGTTGGAGGCCGTTGTGTCAGATGTTATCGTACATGTATGTTTTGATTTGTTTAATAGGGGAACCATTCGTATTTCATTATGGTTCTGCTGGTCGGGACGAGTTCCCTTATTTTTCGCTTCATTCATGAGTGAGTTTCATGCTTTGCACTCTATTTTCGTGTTTGCTCCTATTAGGAGATTCTGTGAGTGGTAGCCCGTGTCTATCGTTTGTTTCTATTCATTATTGAGAGATATGAGACTAGTAGTAAATTCATGTTGTCCAGTACGGTAGGCTTGATGTGATTCCTGAGTGTAGTGGTTACGAGCTGTGATTCTTATACTCCACTAGTGTGGGAGCCAGCACGTGTTGTAATTTTGTTGAAGGAAGTGATCTAGTGAAAAGTTTCAGTTTGTGGGATATATATATCCTATTTGTGATTTAGAGTTGAGGGAGAGACCCTCATGATTCGATATGTTTGAACCGGGCTGAGTACCGCAGTGGAAATTATATCAGGATAGGATCCTTGTGATTTGTTCATGTGCTTTAAATTCCTTCCTTGTTATATTGTTTTTTGGGTTAGCATTGGTAGAGAGTTGTGCCTGTCGGGCTTGTTTGATAATTTCCTTATGTGTTCCTCTTTTCATATTCAGTCATTTTCGTTTTGTACTCCTTGACTTTTAGCTTTCAAGGTGTGTGCCCGGTGGTGTTAGTTGTGGCTTGGTGATTCGGGTGTCAGGGTATGAGGTCTTCGTGTTTCTTGCATTATTATCAGTGTGATAGAGGTTTGAAATAGTGTTCTATCGGATATGAGGCTAATTGCCGGTGCTGGATTGATTTCGGGCAGCTATTGTGATCAGAAGTGTTATTAAGGGCCTATGTGTGGTGTGTTAGGTTGTGTGGTCGTACCTTGTGGGTGTAGGCATGAGTTGATGTAGCTAGTTGAGATTGATACCAGATATGGATTTAGAATCGGATCTTTTGGAAATGAAGAGAAGGTGAGAATTTGGGGTTTGAGGCTTATCGGTGTTGGTAGAAAGGCTAAATCGCAGTTAATATGGTGTCGTCAGGCTCATGTAGATTGGGGTGAAGTGGGATCACCCGCGGGTGTATTTTGGAAGTGTGCATTCAGTGAATTGAAGACTTCGAGGATTCAGTGAATCTTGGCACGTTCGAGGATGAATGTTTGTTTTAAGAGGGAGAGAATGTAACGACCCGACCGATCGTTTTAAGAATTTAAGCTCTCGAAAACACCGCTCAGGTTGTTACACCTATGTGAGAAGACTGACCTTTATCTACCCGGTATACCTTTCAATAATATTAAAAGAATGCACCAAAAACATTCCACATATGAATGTACAACAAACATTCAATAACAACTGTATGCAAAATAAAATTATTTTGATTTCAAAAAAAAAAAAACACTAACGTTGGGAAAAATAAATCGAAACCCAATGAATAGTATTAAATCTCACACGATCCTTGATATCTCGCATGACAAAAAACATATATCTCTAGGAATCAACTAAGTCAAAGGGTTTGTAACCATTTAAGCAGATATACTTCACGTTCACTTCTTTGCGTGTAACCATGTCTTTAGTAAAATTGACTTTAATATCAATTTGTTTAAATAATATTTAAAGTCCTTGGTGCTTAAAATAGTAGCTTGACTATCACAAAGACTCTCTTGCACTACTGAGAGGAGAGTCACAAACTCATCTTCCATTACGGAGGAAAGCTACACATGATTGCATTTCATTTTCTCAATAATATGACTCCATTATATAACATAAAACACATTCGGAGGTGGACTATATCTTGTTTATGTCATGCCCTTATGGCATCAGTGTATCTCCATAGTTTATGTCATGCCCTTATGGCAAAACACATAATCAGAAGTTCCTCATGGTACCTCATGATTCTTTTAACTGCTTTTAATGTGCTAGGACTATATTGATTTATATTCATTTACAAGCTAATTACAAAACAGATATTAAGTTTAGCAAACGTATCTTGCATTAGACTAGGGGTGTCAATGGTTTAGTTCGGCCGATTATTTTATAAAATACTATACCATTTTTTCGGTTACTATATTTTGTATAATCAAAATTAGTCTTTTTGTCGTTCCGATCATCTCGGTTTCTCTTTGATATTGGTATTGTTCAGTTAATTTTCGATAATTTTCTTTAATGTCATGTAAAAGTCGTTAATAGAAGTTAGAACGTAAGTACTTACTTAGAACTTCGGTAAAACTCTCTAGACATTTTACAATTTAAAAAACGAAGAATCAAGGGAACTAATGTGAAAGATAGCCAAATGGAGATTCATCCCACTATTTAACTACAACATAAAAGAAATTAAGCAAAGACAAAAGAAATATAGATCAGACGACTTGGAATATATTAATCATGATTGAACTCAAGAATAAATCATATTAAAAGCTTAAATATCCAATAAAAAAATCTATATCATACGAGATGAAAAATATTCAATACTTATAGTTTGCCACTCCAGATCGCTGGAATACATGTGACATGCTATTCAAGATGCTTGCTAGAACTAATTTAATTTTAATAGGACTAACATAATAGGTCTGAGAGTTGAGACTTTGGGTTTTAATTACCTTTGGCGGTAAATGTTCCCATTATCACAAAGGCCAAAGAAAAAATTAATGTTTCGTTATTTTTAAACTTAATATATTAAATATATTTTCCTGATATAAAATTATTCAGTCGGTTCGGTATTTTTAGAATATTTTTGTAAAATAAAAATCCTATCATGATTAGCGAAACAATTATAAATTTATATAAAAACTTACGATTTTATTAAAATAAACCTAATAATCATTTTGGTATGGCTCGGCTAGATCGGTTTAATCTGTTTTTAAAAATTCATTGATACCCCTACGTGAAACTATCGACCACACTAGCTCAAGGAACTCTATTCACTTGTTTCTTTCATTTTGTAGTCTTTGGGCACAATCTAGCATAGATGCTATTGTCTTTGTTGATTGAAATTACGATAAACGTTAAAATTTTAAATCATTAAAGAATAACAATAACAACAACAATTCAATTTGGGGAAATCATTAAAGAATAACTTTAAATATTTTCTTGAAATCATTATTTCAAAAACTCGTTTGATAGGGTCAAGACGTATTCATGGCCTCGATTGGTTCTCAATAAGTTTATTGGTTTGTCTAATTAATCTTCAGCCATGTTCACATATTTCTACAATTTATTGCCTAAGATTTATGTGACATCAACTCATTGATTCGTCTAATTGATTTTCGGTCATATCCTCATGATTGTGTGACAAGGCAAATATGAAAAGCTAACAAAATCAAATGCCGAACTATAGTATTGCATATTTACTAATTGAGAATATCGTGAGGGTGAATATTATTTTAATGTTTCTTCTAAAAATACATAGCCAAAATATATTTATATCTTTATGTGTTAATTCTATGTCTCTCAAAATAATCAGACTTTTATTATCTTACATTTAAAAGTAATTTTTTGTTTACTCATGAATGAATAACATTTTAAATACAGTATAGATAAAAATTATTGAGTATTTATTTTTAGGGAGATAAAATATATAGTTTAATAATAATTTTTAAGAAAATTTGATTTTAGTTGTTTGGAAGTTAAGACGTTATAGTTGATTTACATTTCATAGTAACTTTAATACTATTGCATTGTTTATACTTGTTAAAAAACATACTAGATACTATTTTTACTTCAAATCTTTTTAATTTTCTTGAACTTTTAATGTATTTTCTATATTGTTTTGTGTTATTATAATATACTATTGATTATGAATTAAATTTTGTCAAGATAGGTTACTTTTGAATCAAAGTAGCGACGAAAGGAGATCTGTGGGACTTATGTCCCATGTCTCGAGGCTTATGCTCGCCTCGTAGTTAGAAAAATGCCCGTCTCATTGTCACGACCCCAAAACCACCCTGGTCGTGATGGCACCTATCGCGATACTAGGCTAGCCAATTCACCACTTAGAGCATAAAGAAACCTTTAATTCAAATCATTACTAATTCGATTTTTCATAAAAGGATTTCCGTTTAAACATTTCAAAACAAGGTTATACCAAAACATTAAATACAGCCCCAAAACCCGGAGTCATCAGTCATGAGCAACTAAAAGAAAATACAAGTCTGTTACTGTCTCCTTAATACAATATAAGTCTGAGAATGTAAATACTAAAGATATAATAAGGACAAAGGCAAAGATGCGGACGCCGTGCAGCTACCTCGCAAATCTCCAATAAGCTCCAAAGGAATAAATCAGTTCTCACTCAGCCCTGGCACCTGAATCTGCACACAAGGTGCATGGGGTAATGTGAGTACGCCAACTCAGTAAATAAAAATTATAACTAAAGACTGAGTGCAGTGACGAGCATTTAAAATCATAACATTTCATGACATAAATAACAGTGGAGATAAATGAATCAAGTCAGGAATTTAAATTCCGAATATTTCGTAAAACTCCAGTTTCCAATGAAATCTTGTTTAAAACATTTGGTTCGACATTATCAATAAAGGCTCGGTGTAAAGAAGGATAAAAATAGCAGTTTCATAAACATAAGCCCCTCAGGAAAAGTATCACTCATAAATACAGCCTCTCGGCAAGCCTCTCAGTCACCCGTGACACAATTATCACCAATCAGCACTCACACTCAACACTCGCGCTCAGTAGGTACCATAAAATAGTCGTTGCAGCATGCATCCCGATCCATATATAGTCGACTGCGCTCACTAGGGGTGTACAGACTCCCGAGGGTCTCCTACAACCCAAGCATTATATCGCTGCGGTGTGCAACCCAATCCAACATATCGATGCGGCGTGCAGCCCGATCCAACATATCGCTGCGGCGTGCAGCCCGATCCATAACTATCCTCACAATCCATCCCTCGGCCTCACTCAGTCATCAACCTCACACGCCACTTGGACATTTAAGTACAAACTCAGGGAACTCATCCCAAAACAACTTTCTTATATTAAAATAGAGTGATGATCAAGATTAAACAATAAACATGTATAAATCATGATTGAGGATGTGCTTTCTATCAAAAACAGTGTGAGGATAATAGTAAAATACCCCTGAGGGTCCAAACAGTACGGCACAAGGCCCCAAACATGGCATTCAGCCCAAGTTAACAGAATCATTTCTAAAACACATAGATATCATATAGAGTTTATCAAAATATGCAACTCTACATTTGCCACGGGACGGACCAAGTCACACTCCCTACTGGTGCACGCCCACACGCCCATCATCTAGCATGTGTGTCACCTCATTTATTGAAATAGTACGAAATTCCGGGGTTACATACCCTCAGGTCTAGATTTACAATTGTTACTTACCTCAAACCGAATGAAAATCTACTCCGCAATTCCCTTGCTGCTCGACTCGGCCTCATTCGCCAAGTATCTATTCAAAATCAGATTCATATCATCAATATACGCTAAAGGAACAAAACCCACGCGAAAATAACTAAATTACATCGAAAATTCCGAAATTGGCCAAACCCGACCTTTGTCCCACGTCTCGAAATCCGATAAAAATAACAAAACTAGAATCCTTAACCTCTCACGAGTCTACCCATATCAAATTCCTCAAAATCCGACATCAAATGGCCATTCAATTCCCCAAAATAAACTCTCCAAATTTCCTCCATTTTTCTCCAAATTTTCACCCCAAACTCCCAATTTAGATGACAAAAATCAAGACACGATTATGGAATTTAACCAAAATTAAGTGAAGGACACTTACCTCAATTACTCCTCTGAAAATCCCCTCTAAAATCGCCCTCTCCCGAGCTCTCTAATGAAAATTTGGAATTATGAACTCAAACCCTCGTTTTGAATTTTAAACATTCTGCCCAGCTATTCCTTCATCGCGATCGCGGAAATAGCCTCGTGATCGCGAAGCACAAATAAGGCTGCCCCTTAATTAACCTTATGCGATCACGTAAATACCCACGCATTCGCGATTCACTGCCACACAACACCACGTGTTTGCAAGTTGCCTCACGCGATCGCGTAGAGCAATTGCCTCAGCCTTCACCAGCTCACTTCCTTCTATGCGAACGCGGCCGTGGCCACGCGTTTGCGAAGCACATCACCACACTCACACGTGATCGCGACCAGACTTCTGCGATCTCATAGAACAAAAGAAATGCGGCCCCATCTAAGCCTATGCGATCGCAAACATACTCCTGTGATCGCGTAGAAGAAAAGCAGAAGAAAAACACCAGCAAAAATATGCCAACTTTCCAAGTCCAAAAATGGTCCGTTGAGCATCCGAAACAAACCCGAGGCCCTCTGGACCTCGACCAAATATGCCAACACATCGCATAACACCACTCGAACTTAGTCGAATCCTCGAAACACTCCAAACAACATCAAAACACCAAATCAACTCAAAATTCAAGCCTAAGGATTTCTAAATTTCTGAAATTCGCCTACGATGTCGAAACCAATCAAACCACGTCCGAATGACCTGAAATTTTTCATACACATCACAAACAAAATTACGAACCTACTCCAACTTTCAGAATTCTTTTCTGACCCCAATAGCTATTCTCCACTACCGACCGGAAATCGCCAAAAATCTAATTTCGTCAATTCAAGCCTAGTTCTACCACGGACCTCTAAATAACATTCTGAACACACTCCTAAGACCCAAATCACCTAACGAAGCTATTGGAATTATAAAAACCCAATTCCAAGATCATTTACATATAAGTCAACTTCCGGTTGACTTTTTCAACTAAATAACCAACTTAAGAGACTAAGTGTCTCATTCATCTCCACAACCACTCCGAACCCGAACCAATGAACCTAACACAATATAATAGAGTTGAACCACATATAATGAAGCAAAAACGAGGAAACGGGGCTAAACTCTCAGAATGACCGGGCGGGTCGTTACATCCTCCCCCTCTTAAACAAACGTTCGTCCTCGAACGGGTATAAAAATATACCTGGAGCCTCAAATAAGTGTGGATATATGCTCCACATCATACTGGCTCTCCCTGATATGGTCATAAAGAGAAGAACTGGAGATCACGCAAGCCAATACCTACTGGGCTCCGACGTATCCAATCTCACAAACTGGGCCGCTAAGGCCTGAACATCAAGTGCAAAAGGCCTCTCTGCTACTGGAAGATATGATAGACTCCCCAAACTCTCTGCTCGTCGACTGAAGGCATCGGCCATCACATTGGCCTTCCCCAGATGGTATAGAATAGTGATATCATAGTCCTTGAAAATATCCAACCATCTCCGCTGACGCAAATTCATATCCTTCTGCTTAAACAAGTGTTGCAGACTATGGTGATCAGTAAAAACCTCACAATGAACCCCATATAAATAATGATGCCAAATCTTCAAGGCGTGAAAAATGGGTGCCAACTCAAGATCATGCACCAGATAATTCTTCTCATGAGTCTTCAACTGGCGCGAGGCATAGGCAATCACGCTACGCTCCTGCATCAATACACAACCAATGCCTATCCTCGAGGCATCACAATATACGGTATAAGAACTTGATGCTGATGGCAATACTAACACTTGAGTTGTGGTCAAAGTCGTCTTGAGATTTTGAAAGCTCTCCTCACACTCGTTCGACCACCTGAACGGAGCACCCTTTTGGGTCAATTTAGTCAATGGTGAAGCAATAGAAGAGAATCCCTCCATAAAGCGACGGTAATAGCATGCCAAACCAAAAAAAACTCCTAATCTCTGTAGTTGAGGACGGTCTGGGCCAACTCTGCATCGCCTCTATTTTCTTCGGATCCACCTGAATACCCTCACTGGACACCGCGTGCCCCAAGAATGCTACTGAGCCAAGCCAAAACTCACATTTGGAGAACTTTGCATAAAGCTTCTCCTCCCTCAATCTCTGCAATACAACTCTCAAAT
Organism: Nicotiana paniculata; assembly: GCA_005239505.1. Lineage (NCBI taxonomy): Eukaryota > Viridiplantae > Streptophyta > Magnoliopsida > Solanales > Solanaceae > Nicotiana > Nicotiana paniculata. The sequence goes on from ML366706.1 coordinate 10,334, forward strand.
GTTGAGCATGCTCCTCCTGGCTACGAGAGTACAACATGATGTCATCAATGAACACAATAACGAAGGAATCCAAGTATGGCTAAAATACACTGTTCATCAGATGCATGAATGATGTTGGGGCATTGGTCAGCCCAAAGGACATCACCAAAAACTCATAGTGGCCATAACGGGTCCTGAAAGTTGTCTTAGGAATATCTGAATCCCGAATCTTCAGCTGATGATACCCGGATCTCAAATCAATCTTAGAGAACACCCTAGCTCCCTGAAGCTGGTCAAACAAATCATCAATACGAGGCATATGATACTTATTCTTGATTGTAACCTTGTTCAATTGCCTGTAGTCAATACACATTCTCATGGAACCATCCTTCTTCTTCACAAATAACACCGGTGCACCCCAAGGTGACACACTAGGACGAATAAACCCCTTATCTAGGAGTTCCTGAAGCTGCTCTTTCGATTCCTTCAACTCCTTCGGTGCCATACGATACAGTGGAATAGAGATAGGCTGAGTGTCTGGCACCAAATCAATACCAAAATCAATATCCCTGTCGGGCGGCATGCCCGACAGGTCTGCAGGGAACACATCCAGAAAATCACTGACCATATGAACAGAATCAATAGGGGGAGTCTCAGCATTGACATCCCTCACAAAAGCCAAATACGATAGGTACCCTTTCTCCACCATGCGCTGTGCCTTCAGGTATGAAATCACCCTACTAGGACATAATCAATGGAACCTCTCCACTCAACTCTCGAAAATCCCGGCAACGCTAAGGTCACGGTCTTAGCATGATAATCTAGAACATCATGACATGGAGATAGCCAATCTATGCCCAATATCACATCAAAGTCAACCATGCTAAGCAATAACAGATCCACTCGGGTCTCCAAACCCCCAATAGATACCACACATGACCGATACACGTGGTCCACAACAATAGTATCGCCTGCCGGAGTTGACACATGAACAGATGTAACTAATGACTCACGAGGCATATCCAGAATATGAGCAAAATATGACAAAACATGGGAATACGTGGAACCAGGATCAAATAAGACCGAAGCATCTCGGTGACAAACTGAGACAATACATGTAATCACTACATTTGAGGCCATAGCATCTGGTATGGCTGGAAGTGCATAAAAATGGGCCTGACCTCCACCTGATTGACCTCCCTCTCTAGGGCAGCCTCTAGCTGCTTGACCCCCACCCCTAGCTGCATGGGCGGGTGGTGAAGTAACTGGAGCTGAAGTCGAGGGCTGACTCCTCTGCTGAGATGGACCCCCAATAAGACGAGGACATTATCTCCTCATATGCCCAAATTCTCCACACTCGTAACAACTCCCCGGTGCTGGAGATAGGGACTGAAGGGAGACCCTAGCAACAGTATAACCACTAGAAGAGCCAGACATGGATGAACCCTGAACCGATGGTGCACGAGATTAACTCTAGGCTGGAAGAGCACTGAATGATGGGTGCCCCTGATGAGAACTATGAGGACCACCACCAGCTGATCCACCACGATAATCTGAGTGGCCTGACTGAGCCTGCCTGAATGGACGACCTCTGCCGTGCTGGTATCGTCCTCCTGAATAAATTCCACCAAAACTACTAGATCCTCAAGGCCTCTTAGCCTCCCTCTCATCTCGCTCCTGGTGACAAACTGACTCAACCTCTCGGGTAATATCAACAACCTGCTCGAAAGTATCACCTGATACCCTATCTCTAGTCATAAGAATACCAAGCTGATATGTGAGTTCATCCACGAACTTCCTGATCCTATATCTCTCTGTAGGGACCAACCAAATAGCATGGCGGGCAAGCTCTGAAAATATCTTCTCATACTACATCATCGTCATGTCACTCTGATGCAACTGCTCAAACTGCCTGCACAACTCCTCTCTGCGGGACTGTGGGACATGCTTCTCTAGGAAGAGAGTGGAAAACTGTTGTCAGGTAAGGGGCGCTGCACCAACAGGCCTACGTCTCTCATAAGCCTCCCACCAAGTAAAGGCAGCTCCTGAGAACTGAAAAGTAGTAAATGAGACCCCATTGGTCTCTAATATACCTGTTGTACGAAGAATCCTCTCACACTTGTCTAAGAAACCCTAGGCATCCTCGCCCTCAGCACCACTGAGTGTCGGAGGCTGAAGTCTACCAAACCTCTCCAACCTGCGCTGCTCGTCATCTGGCATGACGGGAATCATATAATCCTGAACAGGTGCAACCAACTGGGCTGGAGCTGCCCCCGGTGTCTGAAGTCCCTGAATAACCTGCTCAGGTGTACGGGCAGCAGGAGTCTAAGTGCTTCCCCCGGCCTGAGAAGTAGTTGTTGTAGTAGAAACATCGACCGCCTGCACAAGACTGGTGCACACGATCAAAATCTGAGCCAAAGTCTCCTGAAGATCCGGAATAACAATAGGCACTGTCGGTGCCTGGGCTGGTCCCGCTGGAACATCTGCGGCTGGGACCTGATCTGGAATAATAGGTGGGTCTTTGGGTACTGCCCCGGCTGCTGCGCGGGCTGTGCCTCTACCTATACCGCGGCCTCGACACCTCATTGGTCCCACTGGTGGCTGATCACCATGTCCGATAGCACGTGTCCTCACCATCTGTGAGAGAATCAAACAACAGAAGTTTAGTTACCAAAATCAACAAATTCGCACAACAAGAATTCAAGAATGTGAGATTTTTCCTAACGGTTCTGCAGTCTCTCGAAGATAAGTATAGACATCTCCGTACCGATCCACAAGACTCTACTAAACCTGCTCATGACCGGTGAGTCCTAAGTAACCTAGAGCTCTGATACTAACTTGTCACGACCCCAAAACCACCCAGGCCGTGATGGCGCCTATCACGATACTAGGCTTGCCAATTCATCACTTAGAGCATAAAGAAACCTTTAATTCAAATCATTACTAATATGATTTTTCATAAAAGGATTTCCGTTTAAATATTTCAAAACAAGGTTATACCAAAACATTAAATACAGTACCAAAACACGGAGTCATCAGTCATGAGCAACTAAAAGAAAATACAAGTCCATTACTGTCTCCTTAATACAATATAAGTCTGAGAATGTAAATATTAAAGAAATAAGAAGGAGAAAGGCAAGGTTGCGTACGCCGTGCAGCTACCTCACAAATCTCCAATAAGCTCCAAAGGAATATATCAACTCTCACTTAGCCCTGGCACCTGAATCTGCACACAAGGTGCAGAGAGTAACGTGAGTACGCCAACTCAGTAAGTAACAATTATAACTAAAGACTGAGTGCAGTGACGAGCATTTAAAATCATAAAATTTCATGACATAAATAACAGTGGAGATAAATGAATGAAATCATGAATTTAAATTCCGAATATTTCATAAAACTCTAGTTTCAAATGAAATCTTGTTTAAAACATTTTGTTCAACATTATCAATAGAGGCTCGGTGTAAAGGAGGGTGAAAACAGTAGTTTCATAAACATAAGCCCCTCGGAAAAGTATCACTCACAAATATAGCCTCTCAGCAAGCCTCCCAGTCACTCGTGACATAATTATCACCAATCAGCACTCACGCTTAGTAGGTACCATAAAATAACTGCTGCAACGTGCAGCCCGATCCATAAATAGTCAGTTGCGTTCACTGGGGGTGTGCAGACTCCAAAGGAGCTCCTACAGCCCAAGCGCTATATTGTTGTGTCGTGCAGCCCGATCCAATATCGGTGCGGCGTGCATCCCGATCCAACATATCGCTGCAGCGTGCAGCCCGATCCATATATATATATATATATATATATATATATATATATATATATATATAACCATGAGACGTGCAGCCCGATCCATAAATATCCTCACAATCCGGCCCTCGGCCTCACTCAGTCATCAACCTTAAGCCACTCGGACATTTCAGTCGAAACTCAGGGAAGTCATCCCAAAACAACTTTCATATATTAAAATAGAGTGATGATCAATATTAAACAATAAACAGGCATAAATCATGACTGAGGATATGCTTTCTATCAAAAATAGTGTGAGGATAATAGTAAAATACCCCCGAGGGTCCAAATAGTACGGCACAAGGCCCCAAACATGGCATTTAGCCCAAGTTAACAGAATCATTTCTAAAACACATAGATATCATATAGAGTTTATCAAAATATGCAACTCTACATTTGCCACGGGACGGACCAAGTCACACTCCCTACTAGTGCACGCCCACACGCCCATCACCTAGCATGTGTGTCACCTCATTTATCGAAATAGTACGAAATTCCCGGGGTTACATACCCTCAGGTCTAGATTTACAATTGTTACTTACCTCAAACCGGATGAAAATCTACTCCGCAATTCCCTTGCCACTCGACTCGGCCTCAATTCGCCTAGAATCTATTCAAAATCAGAGTCATATCATCAATATACGCTAAAGGAACAAAACTCACGCGAAAATAATCAAATTACATCAAAATCCCGAAATTGGCCAAACCTGATCTCCGGCCCACATCTCGGAATCCGATAAAAATCGCAAAACTAGAATCCTTAACCTCTCACGAGTCTACCCATATCAAATTCCTCAAAATCCGACATCAAATGGCCATTCGATTCCCCAAAATAAACTCTCCAAATTTCCTCCATTTTTCTCCAAATTTTCACCCCAAACTCCCAATTTAGATGACAAAAATCAAGACACAATTATGGAATTTAACCAAAATTAAGTGAAGGACACTTATCAATTACTCCTTTGAAAATCCCCTCTAAAATCGCCCTCTCCCGAGCTCTCTAATGAAAATTTGGAATTATGAACTCAAACCCTCGTTTTGAATTTTAAACATTCTGCCCAGCTATTCCTTCATCGCGATCGCGGAAATAGCCTCGTGATCGCAAAGCACAAATAAGGTTTTCCCTTAATTAACCTTACGCGGTCACATAAACACCCACGCGTTCGCGATTCACTGCCACACAACACCACGCGTTTGCAAGCTGCCTCACGCGATCGCGTAGAGCAATCGCCTCAGCCTTCACCAGCTCACTTCCTTCTACGCGAACGCGGCCCTGGCCCCACGTTCGCGAAGCACATCACCACACTCACACGCGATCGCGACTAGACTTCTGCGATTGCATAAGAAAAAACCAATGCGGCTCCAGTTAAGCCTACGCAAACATATTCTTGCGATCGCTTAGAAGAAAACCAGAAGAAAAACACCAGCAAAAATCTACCAACTTTCCAAGTCCAAAAATGGTCTGTTATGCATCCGAAACACACCCGAGGCCCTCGGGACCTCGACCAAACATGCCAACACATCCCATAATATCACCCGAAGTTAGTCGAATCCTCAGAACACTCCAAACAAACTCAAAACACCAAATCAACTCAAAATTCAAGCCTAAGGATTTCTAAATTTCCGAAATTCGCCTACGATGCCGAAGCCAACCAAACCACGTCCGAATGACCTGAAATTTTGCGCACACATCAAAAGCGGTATTACGAACCTACTCCAATTTTCGGATTCCATTCCGACCCCGATAACTAATTTTCCACTGCCGACGGAAATCTCCAAAAATCTAATTTCGCCAATTTAAGCCTAATTCTACCACGGACCTCTGAATAACATTTCGAACACACTCCTAAGTCCTAAATCACCTAACGAAGCTAACTGAATCATAAAAACCCAATTCCGAGATCATTTACCTATAAGTCACGTTCCTATTGACTTTTTCAACTAAATAACCAACTTAAGAGACTAAGTGTCTCATTCCTCTCCACAGCCACTCTGAACCCGAACCAATCAACCTAACACAACATAATAGAGTTGAGCCATATATAATGAAGCAAAAACGGGAGAAATGAGGCTAAACTCTCGGAACGACCGGCCGGGTCGTTACACTCACGCCCCCGCCTTTTAAGAAAGTGCGCCTAAATACTTTTAACTTCCTAAAAACTTGGCCAAATAGCTATTCCGTGTGTTTAATTAATGTGACGTAGTTTGACTCGACACGAAATTTAAGAAAAAATAAAACTTATTCTTATGTCTTAAAAGCTTAAACAATAAAAGTTTTTATGGGACGACCTTCAATTTATATGATTATAGAAGTTTTTTATTAGTGATAAAATTGATAAAATCAAAAATTATTTTTAAATATATAAATATATTATTATTTTTGAAATAGACTAATAAAAGAATATATCACATAAATTAAGATAAAGGAAATACTAATTAGATTACAAACGAAAGCATACATATTATAGAATCTTATTGTCACTAAAAACTTGTCCTTTTGTTCAGTTTTATCCTCAACTTTGATTTTTCACCGCCGCATCAGTTCATCCAATCTATAAGTGGTCCCAAAGATCCACAATCCCACCCCCACCATTCCTGCCACACTTGCCGTTTTTTTAGCAAGGTCATTGGCTGAAAAGGACCAGAAGCAACAGGTTAAGTACAAACAATTTAAATACTTAATAAAGTTAAGAGTTCTCTCTCCCTCTCAAAAAAAAAAACAGTTGGACTTATAAAGTATCTCGCATTTATATAGGATTTGAAAAAGAGTTATATTTTTAAAAATATGATGTAGATAATTTATTTTAATATTATAAATATTAGTGACTATTTTTATTATTCAAACTTATAACCTTTAGGTCACGTGAAAACGACTTTCCATTGCTCCAAGATTTTCTTCACGTAGCTCTTCCCTTCTCTAGAACTAACTAGCTATTTCTATCGCTGCCTCTCTCTGGTTAGAAAAGATAAGAGTTCTTGCTCTTTGAAGACAATTGCATGCAGAGGCCAATTTAGGATACACGGGTGCTCTATTAAAGAAATGATCCAAAAAAAAATTAATTAAAAACTAATTTATATTTTTTGGGTAAATAACTCAATATTTAATCAAGTGCATTATTCAGTCTTTGTGAAGTTTGTGTGTCATCGGATAATATTAGATTAATTCTAAAAAGATATATACATATAAAATACCTAGTTTAACATAGAGATCATGAGTTCACGTGCATAATTTATCCTATAAATCTGCCCTTGATTGCATGCATGCATGGGCGAAGCAACACTTTGGTTAGGTGGTCAATTGACCATCCTTTATCGAAAATTATATTACATATATAGATAAAATATTAGATTTTAGAGGTACATAATATATATTCAACACCCTTTATCAAAATTATTTTTATATATTTTAAGTTTAAACACCTTTTAGAAAGTTTTTGACTTTGTCACTGCATACATGCATGTCACGTTGCCAGATATTGCACTGGGCAGTGAGGTTTAAAATCAGTAGGTTCAGAATCAAATCTTATCAAGTTATCGTTATCTGTTCAACGTCTGTTTCAGATGATAATTTAGAGAGGTTGGAACTTGCATTATTGTTCAGGCACGCACAGATATCCTGTTGTAAGTGTGTTGTCCCCCACTATGATGTGAAAAATTAATATGTTTATATACGTGTTGGCACATGTAAATATATTTTCCAGAAAATAAATCTTTTACCAGATTTTTTTCAAACACTTTTTAAATATCTTAAATTGATAACTATTGGAGTATAATTTATGGTATAGTACTTTTTTAAGTAATTATAAAATATATAAATTGTTTAAAAAAGAAATTCATTCAAATTTACACCGAAGACTAATCCGCTTAACCCTTGTACGTTTCGAACTACATTACATAGAATGAAATATAAGGAGTAATATTTAAAAATTACAATAGTCCTAATCCATATAAATTAAATAGGCTGACACTACTTCCGCGAAATTCTCATTATTTATTTCTTGGGCTTGTCTCAAGATAGGGTATGCATCATTAACGGCGGATCGAAATAGGAAAAAAATTCGTATGATATTCTTGAGAAAGATTGCACTGTATTCCCTTAAAATTGCAAAATCTCGCGTTGCTAGGATACTAAGAAATCTCATTTGGATTTTTGTTTGAAGAAATCACCTTAATACCATATGAATCCTTGTATGACTTGGTTGAAGCCTTTATTCCCCATATTGTAGATATATCAAATCTCCTTAAGTGATTTAGGGAGATTTTTAAACTTTTGGTAGGTGTGGGCCCCACATAATAGATGACTAAGCCACATAAATCCTCCAAATGTGACACCTATTTTATGAACTTAAAGAGTCACTTTGATTGACATATCTTGCTGCCCATGTTAGGGGCTCTTTACCCGGGATGACCTACAGACCTCCAAATTCACATCCTGACGTGCTCCTAAGACCAGAATCACCTTATAGAGCTATTCCCAGGCTCGAAATCCCAAACGGACATTAATAACATCAAAATACACTTTAACCCAAATTTATGAAATTCTTCCAAAATGCCAACTTTCCATAATAAGCACCAAAATGCTCATGGGTCACCCAAAACCCTATCCTGACATACACCCAAGTCCAATGAACCTATTGGAACTTTCAAATCCCAATTCCGAGGTTGTTTACTCAAAAGTCAGATCCTAGTCGATTCTTCCAACTTGAAGCTTCCAATATTAGAAATTTCTTTCCAAATAAACTCCAAACTTCCCGAAATTAAATTTCGACCACATGTGCAAGTCATAATACCTGAAGTGAAGCTACCCAAGGCCTCAAACCACCGACCGACGTGCTAGAGCTCAAAACCATCGGTGGGATCGTTACATTCTCCCCCACTTAAACATATGTTTGTCCTCGAATATGGTACATCCCATACTTTTCTACGTTGGATTTGTCATAATATAATTGACATAAGTTCAATGAGAAGACTATTTTTGAGGTTATAAGTACTTATGATATTTATAACAAGTGATAAGTAACGTCGTGGAGGTGAGAGGGTAAACGAGTTGAAGAAAATGAGGTTGGTCAAAGTTTGACAGCCTGGCATGAGTCAACTCATGACCATGGTTGAGTTCCAAAAGTGGGAACACCTGTTCAATGTCAATATTAATAAGTTTAATACTCTAAATATTAGATATTATCTCATATATCTAACATTAATGATTAAGTTATCGTTAGAATACTTTTTATTTGGATATTATATTTTACTATTGCTACTTCTTATTAGTCGTATTAAAATCTTTGTAGTATTTTTTTAATGATAATTCATTACTTGAAAACTTTATTTGGATGATTGTAACAAGAATGAGGAACTTTTCAGGGAATTTTAACGTGAGTATTTCATTTGGCTATTCATTTTAATAAAAAAGTAGAAACATCTCAATTTATACGCTCAAAACCGAAAATTTATAATATCCAACCGATTAATCCGAAACCGAAGAACTTAAAAAATTTGATCCAATCTGAACTTATTTGGATTGTCATTTCTTCAATCCGAAAATCAAAATCCAAATCGAAATTTTCATATCCAATTCGAACTGTCCGAACGCTCGCCCCAGTATCACATACCAAATCTGGAATACTTTCTTTTTTATAAATCTACGAATCAAGAGGATCCATGCATCTAGAACCAGCTACCTTATAGACAATTCCGACCAGTGTACAGTGTGTTCTTCAGTTTAAGAATTGTATTAAACATTTGGTATACGAACAGTGTACAATGTGTTCCCTTCTAAAAATTACAAAAGAAAACACAAGTATATATTGATACTTGTATATTGCACTTGTATCCAATGGTGGATTCAAAATTTTAAAATTATTTATCTTAAAATTTAGATAACAATTAAACTTATATTGTGATTTTAAGGATATGTGATTTCAGTCAATACCAATTGATAAATACAAAAGTAAATAACAAAATTAAACTTTGAATAAATCAAACCAGTGTTCAGATAGGGTTTCAGCCTCGGGTTAAGATACCCTCGAATTGATAAGTACAAAAACAGTAAAGATGGAATAAACTGATGAACATGAATACGAGTAAGAAAGAAAGGGTTGTATTGCTTTTTCTCTCAGTAGAATGACGATGCCTACAAATGATTAAAAATCTGCTTTATATAATAGAGGAATTTTACTTATGGTATAACTCTAATTATAGAAGGAAATCGTATAATCAGCTAATTAATCGCTTCTGATTTGATCCGTTTCGAGATTCATGTCACGATCTTCGATCAATCACGGATATCTCGCTTTTCTGTTACTAAGCTATCCTCGATGTTACTCGGAATCTATCTCCCTTGTCAATTGACACCGATATCGATCTAGAAAGAGACTTCGGTCTCGAACTCAATGCCTCAGATCTTCGATCTAGAAAGAGACTTTGATCTTGAACTCAATGCCTCAGATCTTCAATGCAACAATCCAATCTCGATCAAATAATAAAATTGAGTGGCGCCGATTTCTACTGTATACAAAATTCATGGGTGCATTAATTTGTCACAGTGTTTTAGGAAAAATCAATTTTGCACATTATCTAAAGTGATAAAGTCCACATTTGGTATATCTAAGTTTGTGTTTTATATCATTAATATTATCGACTATACAATTATTAAATTATGTGGTCTTAAACCGATTCTTTTTTACTGTATCAAAATAAAGAGGAAAAGCAAAATGCTAATGACAAATTAATACAGTAAAAAAGTGAAGTTTGTGCAAGTTTTAGTTAACAAAAGAAGCACAAAAATATCGAAAAGTCATACAACATAAAACTAATTTTTATATTTGAATTATATTCTTTTATTAAAATTGTGAACAAAAATATGATTAAATAGATCTTATCATCTAACTCAGATCTTTTAATCAAATAAATTATTTACAATGATACAAATTTAAAGTAGTTAAAGATAAAAACAAATCTCAACTTGAAGAAATCAATAACTAATTTTGGAATTTTTAATGTATTGTTTATCATAAAGTTTGGGGATATAAATCGGGTTGGATGATGTAAAGGAGAAAAAAAGAAAAAAAGAAACTAACATAAAGGCCTAAAGAAAGAAATAGAAAAAATAGAGCAGAAAATTAAAGGAAAAGAGAACAAAATAAGAGATAAACACGAAATAGGAAATATGGAACCTAGGGACCCAATACCGATTTTTGACAATGAGTTCACATTGCGCTACACAACAAAATCTTAAAAAATTATATTAAAAAAAGTCTATGCTCCAAACAGGTACACCATAATATATCGTGTGGATCCGCCGCTGCTTGCATTTTATGTATGAGAAAATTTAAGTTTTATCAACTAACTGTATAAATTAACTCTTTATGCAGAATCTGATAGTTATTATTATTATTATTATTATCAGAAAAAAAATGATGTGAACTAAGGGTCATGCTATAAAATGTTAAAACTAAGTAGTGTAAATAATCTTTATATATAACTCAAATATGAGGTATCTGTTTAATCAAAGAATTAGATTCTTCGTCAAACTATTTTAAAAAGAATACGGGTTTCTGATAACCAGAGAATATCCTAATAATTGTAAGTAAATTCGTAAAATAGAAAATAGAAAAATGCGTAAAAGGTAAATATATTTCGATAGTGGTTCGAACGTGTCCTCACAAGTTATATTTTACTCCCTTTTATAGGGAATTTTTTAATATAACATCTGCTATTTTCCGTGATTGAACATTAATGGCTAATAATGACATTAATGTAACGCTACAATGATTAATCGTAACTGTTGCGTGAAGATTATGTAACGTTTTTACTCATTAATTGAAGATTCTCGAATCTACCCTTTATTCTGTCTTGATTCATTATGACTGTGTCTCTTCGCCTTCTCAATTAGGTTGAGATTCCCGTATCTGATTATCCCGTAGGTATGCTGTTTCGTTCCTCTTTATCTTGTACTTCTTCATAGAGACTCGTCCAGTTATCATATTATTATTGCTCCATATAAATTACAAAGTCAACATAAATATTACACGTGTGAAGTTTATTTTTACCAATACAGCAGCTAGAGTCTACTGCCATATGCCACTAGATTTCCATTTTTTCCCAACATATCAATATAATTAAGTACACATGGCCATTCAGACGTGGCGAGCTCGTGATCATTGATAATAATATTTATAAAGCTGGATCCACGATTTGCAATAGGTTCGAGTTTCAAATTCTATCTTATGGCTCATTTTGATTTATTACCATAAATTTATATACTCCCTTCGATTTCTAATAAGCGATTAATTTGCTTTTGGTATGTCCATTAAGAAAATACTAAATTTTATATAAAAATATTTAGTATAATTAAATATTTAATGTAAGAAGTAAGAAAACTTTATAGGAATATGTATATAAGGGTTATTTTGTAAAAATAAATTGTAAATCTTTCTTGATTATATAAATGAACATTTATTTAGGACCAAAATGAAAAAAAATTGGTCATTTATTATGGACTACTAAATAAATCCGCAAATGCCACTTAACTGTTTCATTTGGATTTGATTTAGTTACACGTAATACAGTATAGTCTACTTAATTAATTGGGCATGCTCAATTAAGATATTGTTACATCAATTTTCACAGTCAGCGTCACTGCATCCATCAACGCGTTTCCAACTTTCGGTTCCATATAAAATGGAAGCCAACCTTTTCATCAATAGTGGCCTATTACTTATATAGGCCTTTCAATAGTATTAGAGGTATTTGCCATTGTTACTCTGGAGTCGTGGACCAAAATTTCCAAACAGAAAAAAACAAACACACATACATATATATATATATATATATATATATATCTTGTAATTTAATACACGTTCACATATAGTCTAGAAGCAAGTCCTAGGCTGTCCCTTGTATCATTGAATTGGCGCTGCAATATAAGATTTTTCTTCTTATTATTAGTATAAAGATTAAGACTCAATTGTTTATTCAAACAAATTGTTGAACGAATATTCATGATTAAGTAGGGCATAAATAAGCACGAGCTCCACATACAGATTTATTTTAGCCTCTGAATAGAAGAGTAGTTTGTTACAATTATATGGTAGTTGCATACCTAATGCGTGCGCAATCCATGCTTGGATATCGGGAAAAATAAATAAATTAAAGAGTGGATAACTTAAAATAATTAGTATGGAAATTAGAGACGAAATGAGAAGTACTGGACTTTTCCATCTCAATTATTCCTAGTATTTAAATTAGTCGCTTAAAAGAAAAATATTTCTCTCACTTCACATTTCCGTAACTCATCCGCATTCCTGTATTGCCCACAATAATTGACGTTTCAAGGTCCTAAAACGAAAGAGAATCTTTTTATAAAAACAAAACAAAACAAAAAAAACAGGAAGAATTAATTACTCTCTCCGTTTACATTTATGTGAACATGTTTGACCGGATTCGAAGTTTAAAAAAAAGAAATTTTTTTGAAATTTGTGGTCCTAATCAAATCAAAAAGGGATCCAGAGTATTTGTATAGTTATAAAAATTTTCCATTAAGGGTAAAATTATAAATTTAAACAAAATTATTATCAAATTTAGGAAAAAGATCATTTTTTTTTTTAAACGAACCAAAAAGAAAATAGGTTTACATAAACTGAACAGACGGAGTAAATAGTAACTCAGAACTCTTTTTTTGACTTTTCTATCCCCACCTCTAAGTCGAGCCTCCGATCCTGACAAGATAAAAGGGAAAAGATTTAAATTTGTGAATGTGCTATATGAAATTGATTAATTTTGCTTTCTTTAATACTTTTGGTTTATTCATACTTTTTGTCATTTGATCATATTTGCCTTTATCTTAAACACAACTTTCAACGTAAAATGGTTGGACTCCGCGAATATTTAAATTTTTTCGAAAAAAAATATTTAAATTTACCTCACAATTTTTTACTATGATTTAACATTACCTCAAAATGAAGCTTTGTTAGGGGGCCAGTAATGTTAGACCAAAAATTTAATGAAGGGTAAAGTAATTTAATTTCTAATAGTAAATGGATAAATTTGACGGCTAATCATATTTCATCTATTAAGACATTCTTTTCTAATTGAAGGATGATACCTAATTCAAAGCTAAGCCCCTATTTTAATACTCTTTTTTGGCACTGCCCCTTTTCTTCATTCCCATGTAATGAGTATAGTATATGAGTTAGGTTTTTGTTCTTATGCTGAACTGATGCTAGGGGCTGGTGCCCAGCTTTAACAGCTTGTTCCGATGGTTGATGTTAGGGCCAAAATATTATATTTTTACTATATTACTCGTCTTACATGTTATTAGTTTAGTGATTATTTTTAGTTTATAATTATTTGTAACACAAAAATTACTTTTTTTATTTTTTGTTACATAAAATCATCTAATTTGGCCAAGTGATACTCCAAAATAGCTAGTTATCTTAATAAAACATATTACATGTGAAAATTTAATTTTATAGAAAAAATGACATGGCTGACGCTTAACACTACTCTCCCTTGTGGTTTATGAGATTGCATTTATCTTCGTATTTTAATTTTCTTGTAACAACTCGAAGCCATGGGAACCTATCGAGCTCATATAGTTTGCATTTGTCGTTTAATTGCTTGATGCTCTAACAATGGCTCTACTGCTAATTCAAAAAGGTATTTATAAACAAATGAATATAAATTAATAAGGGAAAAATAGTTAAATAATATTTCTTTTATATTAATAACAATGAGTTAACAAATTATTACAAAATCAAAATAAGAAAAGTAAACATAATATTCGTAAATCATAATTGAGATTAGTGAAACTTGGAGATAGGTTTCTGAAACTATCCCAAATGTAACTAACTTATTTTGGAGTGTCATATTATATTTCCGCTGCAACATATAAGATTTATATGATTTTTTTATTTATTTCTCTTGACCAAAACTAAATGGATTTTATGTGACAAAAAATAGAAAAGTAAATTTTAGTATTACAAACTCAAAGTCGAATAATTTTTATGTGACAAAAAATAAAAAATAAAAATTTCTTTGTGACAAATTCAAAGTAGAATACAAAAATAATTTTTAAATTACAAATTTAAAATTAAATAATCATATAATACAATATAATATATCCCGTAAACGTCTCACGAACTAAGCATGACATAAACTATCGACGCGACGACCAGATGAATTCATAAAGAGGAAAAGAAAACGTGATAAATAAGATGTTGCTTATTTAAATAAATATAGAATATTGAAGATGACAACGTAGGGGTACCCTTACAATTAATTATGTGGACCACTTTAACATTTAATCAGATGGAACAAAATAAATCAGGGCCATAACTTCCTATCAGTTCCATTTATTTCATTGAACAACTTCTTTGTTATATTCTTCTGTTACAAATTAAACAGCAGAATTTACAATTTATTTTAGGTCGGCAGAAAGACAATTGATGACCATCTAATCAATTTACTCAAAAAAAAAAAATGAGACTCCCCCACCCCTTTGATAAATCTTTTTCTGTGTGTGAATTAAGATTCTATTTGAGCGTCTACTACTATGAACTAGATCAATCATTCTGAATAAAATCATAAAAAATAGAACCCAATATTATTCTATTCATAGTATTAGTGATATTTTTGCAGTCATGTTGAAGATTTTTGGGATTCCCCTAACTGTGATTTTCCTTGAGGGCCCTTTGTCCTTATGTAGAGTCTATATTCATTAAAAGTCATGGGTGGATACAATGGAGGATTGTGTGGTGTCACCAATTCTTTAGCTGGTTCTATCATCAAATCACCTCTGGGGTTGTAGAAAAATGCAAGGGAAACTCGTTCTGCTGCTGCATTTACGATTACTCTATGCTCTACACTTTTGTATATAGCATTGCTTAGTACCTACATAAATAGAACAATAGAGTCAGTCCCAAAAATAAGTAAAATGCATTACTATTTAATTGATGATTTTGTTTGAAGTTTTCCAAAACCTGAGTTTGCAAACAGGTTACACAAGAATTTTCACAAAAAAGAAAAAATCAGTTTTTGAAAACGTTAAACAAAACTAGTTTATCAAATCCAATTAATCATTCCCTCCGGTCCACAATATCGGTGGAACTTGGAAATTATTATTCTCTTCGGTCCACAATAAATGATCAATTTGCGTTTGATACGCCTATTAAGAAAAAATTAAATTCTATACAAAAATACTGTATGACTAAACTACCCTTAATTAAATATTTAATACGAGGAGTAAGAAAACTTTTTAGGGATATGTACATAAAGGTAATTTTGTAAAAACAAATTGAATTCTTTCTTAATTATATAAATGAACACTTATTTTGGACCAAAATAAAAAAATAAATTAATCACTTATTGTGGACCGGAGAGAGTAACAACCAAACGCCACTATCTTTTGGCCCACACATTGGGACCAAATGTTTCTATATTGAAGTTTGTTTAAGCACGCTTCTTTTCTTTCTTTTTAAATTATTTTTAAGATCTTTTTTCAAAAAATATACTACTTGGTTAATTTTCTTATGAGTTTTCTTTTTTGAAAATTTTCTAACCGAATACATCCTCCGTTTCAATTTAGTAGTGTAATGACTGCAGTCAAAGATTGCCTACTGTACCTTATCTTCAGATAGAAAAAATATAGTTGAGGTACTTTCCCATTCACCCACGTGATTAAATTAAAGATACGATTGTCGGCAAAGAATCTATGGCTATTTTTCACTTTAAAAAAATTCATGAAAAATAATAAATAAATTGGATAGTTATTGTATTTTAAAGGGTTTGTGTTATTACATAAAAGTATTTGGAAATAGCCCAACAACTTTGTTCAGTTTCTTAATATTGTTTAATATCCTCAATGACCTATCACTAAAAAAGAATCTTGAATTTTTTTATAAAATAAATGTTATAGTTGCAATATCTCTTTCGAAACATTAGATGGGATTTGGTCTATGTGCATGTACTAAAAACCTCTTCTTTTTTCTCCTTATTTTTTAAAGCTGTTGTAGCTAACTAGTTTTCTAGGGGGGGAATGACTTTTGAATTGTATTTGAACATCAATTTCGCTTGAATGTGATTAAGAATACTAATTTCATTTAAATAATTTTCAAACAAGATATTAAATAATTCACCACTATATTTACTATAACAGCTTAACTATTTGCAAAATACTGTAAATAAGTACTACTCCACTTTTTCTAAATTATGTGTCACTTTTTGCTTTTCAAGATTCAAATTGTGTGAACTATGATCAATAGTTTTAAATATGATATGAGAATTTTTGCAACTTACAGTTCTTTTATAGTGTTAATTTTGATTTTAAAGTATTGAGTTGATCTAATTCAAATTTGCTTGAAAGATTAGTCACATGTACTCCCAAAAAGCAGAAAGTGACAACTCCATTTGTTTCAGTTTATGTGAACCTATTTCTTTTTTGGTTCATTTAAGAAAAAGTAACTAATAATTTAGCGTAAACTTATATTTTTACCCTTAATAAGAAACTCTTACAACCAGACAAATACTATGTACCCTTTTTTGACTTTTGAAGATCACAAATTTTAAAAGTCTTCATTTTTTCTTAAACTTCGTGCCCAATCAAACAAGTTAACATAAATTGGAACGGAGGGAATAATTATTTTGAGATGGAGCGAGTAGTTTTTAATGGTCAAGTGGGTGTTTAACTAAAAGTTGATTAAGACTTTTTCTTAATTATAACAGCTGGTTGATGCAATGTACAGTGTGTCTTCTAGTTTTCAGCCTTCTACTCTATCAGAACGTACACTGACCCAACATCTGGTAAGGCATGATATTATTTAATATACACACGTTTATAATACTTTTTGCTTTACCAGGACCAAAAAAAAAACAAAGTGGTCGTTAATTTGCAAATCATATGAAAACAAGAATCAAGACCTCTCCTCCCATGGGCTATGTTCCATTTATTTGAATAGTAAAAAAAAGAAGTTAATTTTTGTAAATTAACTCACCTGAATTTGATCACCAATATTGACAATGAAAGCATGCGAAGCTGGTTTTACAGTAATCCAGTCGCCGTTCCGGCGAACTTGAAGACCGGCGACGTGCTGATCAGGTAGGAGAATGGTCAAGCCACCAGGATCCGAATGTGGAGAAAGACCTAAGGTTAAATCTGGTTGTGGACATTTTGGGTAGAAATTAACCCTTAAACATGCTCCAATATCTTCCCCTCCAAATGCATCTTGCAAATAATACTCTCTTAATCCAAGATTTTCTGATAATACCTTCATTAAACGCCCCCCAAAATTCACCACTTGTTTTGAATACTCTTCAATTACTTCCCTGCATTTTTGTGCATAACCGTTCAAATTCATACATTGATCAATTGTTAGATTATTACAGTAATAAGCAGTAGTAGATAGATGGTAAAAACGCTAATTAACCTGTTACGTCCTCATAGTGTGAAAAAACTTTTATAGTAGCCAGCGTATATAACTTTTATAAAGACTCCAAATTCTTAGTAAAAATTGCACGGGACACCTTATTTGGTCGCCCCATTTAGCCTATATCCGTTTTGTTAAAAACTTTTAACTTGTACTCACTTTTTAAATAACTTCAGCTCCATTTCCCTCGCTGAGCTGAGGTTCAGCCCCATATGCTGAGGTTCCCTAGTTACAAAGACAAAAACTTCAGCTCGAAAGCTGAATTTCCCCATTTACTAGAGCTGAAGTTTCCCAGTTACAAAGATTAAAGAGCTGAAGTTCGTAAGCTACTTCAGGCCCGTCTACTAGAATGCTGAAGTTTTGCGTGACTGTCATTGCTACTTCAGCCTCGTATGCTGAAGTTATGCGCAAAAGCGGGTACATATGCAATTTTTTTTACAAAATGGATATAAGATAAAACGTGACACAAAAAGTAAGTACGGATGCGAAAATCCCAAATTCTTAGAGCTATAACAAAAACTTAAAAACTGAAATTTATATTTATATAAGAGATAAAAAGCAATATGTTTTAAAAACAAAATTTTGGTTATTTTTTTAAAAAAGAGTCAAGCAAATTATACTCCCTCCATTTTAATTTAGATAAGATAGTTTGACTCGGCCCAGAGTTTTAAAAAAAAAAGACTTTTGAAATCTGTGATTTTAAAAGCTTAAGAGTAAAAGCTTTGCAGGGACTATTGACATTTGTGTGGTTATAAAAGCTTCTCGTCAAGAGTAAAGTGGATAAACGAAAAAATTTAAAATTGAATTATTTCTAAATTTAGAAATGTATCATTTATTTTGAAACAAACTTAAAAGAAAAGTACAGCTTATCTAATTTGAAACGGAGGGAGTATGTTCTGACGTGAATTTAACACAAAATACCCGGGCACAAAAGAAATTTCTTCAAAATATTTTCAGAAAACTAATATTATTTGAAAACCTAATTGGTCGGAAAATAATTAAAACAAGACATCAAATTGAAACCCACCTAGCTATCCTTTCTTATTTTTCGTAAGAAAAAAAGTCTTGAAGTGTAGTAACAGTAACCACAAAAAGGCAACAAATCTTGAGGTCAGGACTCAGGACCACATAATGTTCCAAGAATTGAATAGAAAAAAAGAAGGGAAAACCAGAATATAACAGTAGAATAACTTTCCAAGAAAAGAAATGTGGCAGAGTATACGTAGTACGTGCCTTAAATAAAGAGGAAGAGCAGGCCACTTTTTCTGGTCTTTCAATGAACAAGGAAGATAGTGAAGAAAATAATAGTCGCTCCAATCCAGAATGGCACCTTTCTCAACACCAAGACGGCTGCCATAACCTTCGTAAGTCTTCGGTGAATTGGCGTAAGACTGCTTCTTTTCCATGGGCTGGTGAAAGAATTCTCGCCATACTTCTCTGGCTTGGTCCATGAGCTCTGGAGGAACCCCGTGGTTCACGACCTGGAAGAAACCCCAGTCCCGACATGCCTCTGATATTTGCTCAACTACTGATGATGTAAGGCCACTAAAACTTCTGCTTTCATCGTTAAACAATCCCTCAAGATCAATTATCGGGATGTTAACATCAGTCTTCATGTTGGACCTGCTTAACGATATTGGCCTCTCCGTTGGTGGCTTCACATATCTATCTGGAATTTTGCAGATGCCACTATCTGATAAAGATTGTACCCGGACTATGGGTTCTGGCCAATCTCTGGGGTTATTCATTACTACTAGTATTTTTCTTTTTCTTTTTGTTTTTGGTGTCTGATTATCTCGAGCAATAATACAAAGCAAAGTACGATGATGATGATGATGATTAGACAGTACTATACTTTATTAGTACTAAGAAAATGCTACATAGAAAGGCAATAAAACGTCCGTGTTTGGGGACACATATATGAGATTAAAAAACAAAAAGAAAGGCAAGAAAGACAAGAGGTGTTGAGGAGTTTGCAATTTCCAAATGATATCTAAATGATAAAGATATAAAGGATTGGAGTAGGGGGAGGCATAAAAAAGATGGAAGGTTGGGTGGTATTATGTATTCATGAAATGGACGTAAATGAAAACGTGAAATATGTGCTCTAGAATATTGATGATATATGTGGGAGTAATTGGGATCCGAGTGGACGAGAAGGATGAGTCACAATTATCACTAGCATACATATGTAGTGCAAAGCTGACTTATGAAGCGGCCAACAACGACGTCTTTTTTTGCATATAGTATTCGAAATATAACTAATTCAGATTCACACTGAATATATATTTATAAAGTTGTACAAATTAAAAGGTTACGGCACTCTCTTATTAAGGGTGAATGACAAGAAAAATTTAAAGTCTTTGGCGGTGGTAAGAGACTTTAAATTTTTCTTGTCATCGACATGTTGATAGTACAACCAAATTAAAGGTCCGGTGAGATAGTTGAATTTTTGCCACCCTTAATAAGGGAGTACCGTAACCTTTCAATTTGTACAACTTTATAAATATATATTTAGTGTGAATCTGAATTAGTTATATTTCGAATACTATATGTTTAAGAAAAAAATGCAGGGTAAAGTCTTTAGTGGTGGTAAAGGAAGGGGAGCTTTGGCGTACTGGTAAAGTTGCTGTCATATTACCAGCAAGTCACGAGTTCGAGCCGTGAAAATAACCTCTTATAGAAACGCAAGGTAAGACTCCGTACGATAGATCCTTGGTGATGCGGCTCTTTTCCCCCTCACGTATAGCTGGAGCTTAGTTTACTAGGCTGCTCTTTTTTTTGTGGTGGTAAGAATTCGTACCGTTTCATTTTGTTGGATCGGAAAATGGTTGAAAGTTGAAACAAAATCTTCATACAATTTGCACATGGTGTGTTACCACATTATAAATGTGTACATTAAATATTCGAAATCGTATTTTTCTTGCATCGACACATAACCTGTACTACTTCAAGTTTTCCAACAATAGAACATACCACTAAATTAGGTAAGAGAACAGACTCATACATAGATGTGCTCCTTTTTAAACTTAAGGGGCCACCTGCTGGGATGTTACCAAAAGTAATGACTGGTTAAGACTGAAAACAAAATGTTATCTGCAAGTAGTATAGAGTGAATGGGGCCTCTTTCTCTTTACTACGGCGCCGTGAACAAATTGGGTATGCATGGGTTTGGCGCCCATTGGTCAGAAATTAAATGAAGAAAATATTTAGTTGATCTTATTTTATAAAAGAAAGGTAACTCTTTGATTGGTTTGCGCATAGAGATAAGAGAATCTCAGTTGTGTACCAATCGGTAAACAACAACCAGTCAATTTGAAGAAAGCTTTATTCGTAAAGCTAGTTTGGTTGGCACCAAAATTTTCAGGCTAGCTAGTGACATTTTATCGATGAAAGAAGCAAGAGGATAACTTAAAAATAAAATAGGTGTTATAAATAATATAAATGCAAGACAAGAAATATAGTCAAAGATTACAGGGGAGCTATCTATAAAAGAAAGAAAGCTGCTGCAAGGCTTTTTTAGAGCTGCTTGCAAACTGCATGTATGAACTGTTCGTAACTTGCCTGTTTATCAAGAAACTACTGCAAGTTATTTTATTGAGTTGCTAACCTGCATACATCAACTACTTGCAATATGCCTGCCTTTTTATGGTAAGTAAAGATTTTATTTACCACATAATATTTACAAAACATAAGAAAAAGAGAACACACATTGGACATTGTATACGGTCAAAATCATATGCCTCTGATTGCAGGCTGGAGGACGAGGTCGAGTTCGAGCACGACGGACCATACTCGAGCTCGAAGACAGAATGCAATCTCGAAGATACGAGTACGAGGAATACTGAAGTCGAGTATGCTCGACTTCGAAATAGTACCGTTATGGATTTGTAACAGAATGAGCTAGATTCCTGCCACGTCCCCAATATCATGGCGCAAATCCCGGAATAGGATTATATGATTCCGTACTAGGCGGTTAGACAACTGTACCAAGAATATTCCTTACTGTAAATAGAAATATACCTTATTTAGGGCTCCTCTCCTATATAAAGGAGACCCCAATAATTTGTAAGGGTGATCTGATCATTAAGAAAAGAATATACTCTCTACTTTTTGCCTACTATTCATCAGAATTGTCCTTTACCTTTATTGTTCTTACTTTATTGCTCTTAAACCATCTCGAGGTCACTACTGCTGAGCGACATTGGTTTGATTCACTTGTTTCTTTCATTTCTACTTCATATATCTTGATTATTAATTGGTATTGAACTAAATGACATATCTTTAAAACCACAAATCAAGTTTAATTGTTACTCGTATTTTCCAGGTAAACAATTTGGCGCCCACCGTGGGGATAAAGATAATAGTGATTATTTCAGTACTAGTTTTTTGATAACACACGTTATTCTTCATACTTTTTATTGTCAATGATTTTCAGGCTAAAACATGTCGAACTCAGCAAACACACCAATCCATGGTAATGACGGCCTCGGATTCCACGGGGAAAATGAAAATACAGTATCTTCAGGAGCCGGTATGCCACCGCTCAACCCTGGGTAGCACCAGTTCCTAACCCAGTCGATGTTGGTTCACACATTGCTATAAACGTCGATTTAGGCACGGACGTCGGAGGAAGCGTGCGTGGAGAAGTTCAACCCAGTGGCCAAAGAACACAGGGCCAAGGAGATGGGGAAGTCAGTCTCCAAGTAATTTTCGAAATGTTACAAGCGCAATAGATTGACATCGCTCAGTTTCAAAACCAGCAAAGGACTCCGAGTGTGGTGGGACCAGAAACTACTCATCGTGTTGAACCAGTTCCCGGAAGGTCGAGCAAAAATGGATCAGGAACTGACCCCACAATCATGAGAATGTTCAAAGAACTCACAAAGAGGATCGAGTCGGGAGAGAAGAGGATCGAGGACAACAATAAAAAAGTAGAAACGTACAACTCGAGGGTCGACTAAATACTAGGAGAACCTCCGGTCTTGAAAGGACTGGACTCTAAGAAATTTGTGCAAAAACCTTTCCCCCTGAGTGCGGCTCTGAAGCCTATTCTGAAGAAGTTTCGCATGCCCGATATTCCCAAATACAACGGAACATCCAATCCCAACGAGCACATCACCACATACACTTGTGGTATAAAGGGGAAACTCTATCCCTTGTGAGATCGAGTCTATTTTGCTAAAAAAACTTGGGGAAACTCTATCCAAAGGGGCCATGATTTGGTACCATAACCTGCCCCCGAACTCTGTTGATTCGTTTGTCATGTTGACGGATTCGTTTGTAAAGGCACATGCTGGTGCCATAAAGGTTGCAACAAGAAAGTCAGATGTATTCTAGATTAAACAAAGGGACAACGAGATGCTAAGGGAATTTGTATCTCAATTCCAGTAGGAACGAATGGAGTTGCCACCAGTCTCCGATGGATAGGCTGTTCAATCCTTTACTCAGGGTTTGAATGAGCGGAGCTCGATAGCATCGAGACAGTTGAAACAAAACTTGATCGAGTATCCCGTCGTGACTTGGGCGGATGTGCACAACAAATACCAATCGAAGATTAGGGTCGAAGATGATCAGTTGGGGCCCTCCTAGGGCTCGGTCTATCAAAGCAGGTTAGCAGTGAAAGATTCGAGAGAAGTAGACAGGGAATCGAGACCGAATAAAGAGAGGTATCAGCCGTACATCAAAGATTGAAGGAACATCTCGAGGTGTAACGTACCTCGGAATGAGCGAAGAGCAGATCGAGGTTAGAATGGTAGGGGGCTCACGAGTAAGACAGGGTTCGACAGGCACACGGGACCGACATAGGCACCCGGATTATCAGAATATAAATTTAGCGTCGATGCCTGGGGGATTGTCTCGGCCATTGGGAAAAAATCATAGATACCAGATAGTGTAAACCCATTCAAACTGATCCTTCTCAAAGGGATCCCAACCTAATGTGCAAATATCACGGCACACATGGGCACAAGACCGAGGATTGCAGGCAACTAAGAGATGAGGTAGCCTGATTGTTCAATGAGGGGTATCTTCGAGAATTTCTCAGAGACAGGACAAGAACCACTTTAGAGAAAGAGACACCAACATGAAGAACAAACCAGAAGAGCCCCAACATGTCATTCACATGATCATCGGCGGAATCGACGTCCCACATGGACCCATATTCAAACGCACCAGAGTATCAATCAAGGGGGAGAAGCGGACTTGGGACTACATGCCCGAAGACACCCTCACATTCAGTGAGGAAGACACCGAAGGCTTATCTCAGCCTCACAACGATGCACTGGTAATTTTTATTCTTTTAAATAAAGTTCAAGTTAAACATGTTCTTGTGGATCCAATCAGGTCGAGGGTCGTGTAGCAGCTCGGGATGCTTGACCAAATCATACCAGCATCTCGAGTCTTGAATGGCTTCAACATGGCAAGTGAAACAACAAAGGGGGAAATCATCCTCCCAGTAACGTGGCCGGAACCATAAAGACACAAAGTTTCATGTCATAGAAGGTGACATGAGGTATAATGCTTTGCTTGGAAGGCCGTGGATCCATAACATGAGGGCAGTACCATCAACCCTCCATCAAATGATGAAGTTCCCAATAAAAGATGGCGTGAAAACGGTATATGGGGAACAACATGCAGCTAAGGAGATATTTGCAGTCCATGATGTGACACTAGTATCGACACAATCTATATCAGAAAAGTCAAACGACAAGAACAAACATGTAGCCAAATAGCAATTACAGTCTATCTCCTCGGTTGAGCCCAAGGAATAGGTTGTCGAGGACGAAGAGGAAGATTTCCTTACCCCTCGAGCTTTCGTCTCCCCCAAGGAGTCAGATGCAACAAAATCCACGGCTGAGGAACTTGAGCAGGTGATATTGATCGAGTATCTGCCAGAACGAAAGGTATACCTAGGGACGGGGTTAACCCCCAAGATAAGGAAAAATCTCATTCAATTCCTTGTTGATAACATTGATTGCTTTGCTTGGTCCCACTTAGATATTACAGGGATCCCACCGGAGGTAACCACTCATCGACTAAGCGTCGATCCTAGACTTAAACCGGTGAAACAAAAGAGGAGGCCTCAGTCCGAGGCAAAACACGCATTCATCAAATATGAGGTAATCAAACTCCTTAAGATAGGGTCTATTAGGGAAGTTAAGTATCCCGAGTGGCTAGCTAATGTAGTAGTAGTCCCTAAAAAGGGAAACAAACTTAGAATGTGTATAGACTACAAATATTTGAACAAAGCATGCCCTAAAGACTCTTTCCCATTGCCCAACATCGATCGATTGATCGATGCCACGGACGGCCACGAGATCCTTACTTTTCTCGAAGCCTACTCCAGGTACAATCAAATTTGAATGAACCCGGAGGACCAGGAAAAGACTCACAAAGTTTAGTACATAATAACGTAATGCCCTTCGGGCTAAAAAATACAGGGGATACATACTAACGCTTAGTTAATAAAATGTTCGAACATCAAATAGGTATATCTATGGAAATTTATATTGATGACATGCCAGTTAAGTCCCTGCGCGGAGAGGACAATTTGACTCATTTGCAGGCAACATTCGATATCCTAAGAAAATACAACATGAAACTCAACCCCGAGAAATGATCTTTGGAGTTAGCTCGGGCAAGTTCTTAGGATTTATGGTGTCAAACAGGGGGATCGAAATCAACCCCGAAAAAATCAAAGCCATCGAGGAAATCACCATCGTAAACAATGTAAAAGCTGTACAATGGCTAACTGGACGGATAGCTTCCCTAGGCCGATTTTTTTTGAGATCATCGGATCGGAGTCATCATTTCTTCTCCTTACTCAAGAAAAGGAACGACTTTGCATGGACTCCGGAGTGCCAACAAGCCTTAGAAGAATTAAAATAGTATCTCTCGATCCCACCCTTGCTTCATACTCCGAAGGAGGATGAAAAGCTCTACTTGTATTTAGACGTGTCCGAGGTGGCAGTAAGTGGCGTATTGGTTCGAGAAGAACAAGGTGCGTAATTTCCTGTTTATTATGTAATTCGGACCCTAGAAGATGCCGAAACCAGGTACCCGTGTTTAGAAAAGTTAGCTCTTGCATTAGTAAGTGCATTTAGGAAATTAAAACCATATTTTCAATGTCATTCTATATGTGTATTGACTACATACCCACTCCGAAATATCTTTCATAAGCCCGAATTATCGGGCCGATTTTCCAAATGGGCCATCGAACTTGGAGGGTATTATGTTGAATATCAACCCCGAACGGCTATCAAGTCTCAAATATTGGCAGAATTTGTGGCCAATTTCATGCCTGCCCTCGTACCCGAAGTTGAAAAAGAACTCTTGCTAAAAACAGGTACATCATCAGGGGTATGTACCCTCTTCATAGATGGTGCCTCGAATGTGAAAGGATCCAAGCTCGGTATAGTTTTAAAACCGCTTACAGGCAGCATCATTAGGCAATCTATCAAAACCTCAAAATTGACTAATAATGAGGCCGAGTATGAGGCCATGATTGCAGGTCTCGAACTAGCCAAGGGCCTGGGAGCAGAGGTCATTGAAGCCAAGTGTGACTCTATTTTGGTAGTAAACCAAGTGAACGGGAGCTTCGAGGTTCGAGAAGACAGAATGCAAAGGTACTTAGACAACCTTCAAGTGACATTGCATCGCTTTAAGGAATGGACACTGGACCATGTACCCCGAGAACAGAATAACGAGGCCGATGCACTCGCAAATTTGGGGTCATCGGTTGAAGAAGATGACATTGTCCCTGGGACTGCCGTCCAATTGTCGAGGTCGGTGGTCGAAGAAGGACATGCGGAAATAAATTCAACAAGTTTGACATGGGATTGGAGGAATAAGTACGTCGAATACTTGAAGCCCGGAAATCTCCCCTCGGACCCAAAAGAGTCAAGGGCCTTACGAGCCAAAACAGCTCTATTCTCACTCGATGAAAATGGAACATTATATAGAAGAACCTTTGACGGACCACTGGCAGTATGTTTGAGACCGCGGGACACTGATTATGTATCACGAGAAATCCACGAAGGACTTGTGGGAATCATTTTGGTGTCGATTCTTTGGTTTTCAAGGTGATGAGAGCAGGGTATTATTAGGATAACATGGAAAAAGATACCAAGGAGTTCGTCCGAAGGTGTGATAAATGCCAAAGGTTCGCACTGATGATCCATCAGCCGGTGAATAGCTCCATTCGGTCCTATCCCCGTGGCCATTCATGAAATAGGGGATGGACATCGTCGCCCCCAACCAACGACGCCAGGTAAAGCTAAATTTATTTTGCTTATGACTGACTACTTTTCAAAATGGATAGAAGCGTAAGCATTTGAAAAAATAAGAGAAAAAGAGGTCATCGACTTCGTATGGGACCACATTATATGCCGGTTCGGGATACCCGCCGAGATAGTATGCGACAATGGGAAACAGTTCATCGGTAGCAAAGTGACAAAATTCCTCGAGGACCGTAAAATCAAAAGGATTCTATCAACGCCCTATCACCCAAGCGCAAATGGCCAGGCTGAGTCCACAAACAAAACCATCATTCAGAACTTGAAGAAAAGGTTGGATGGTGCAAAGGGAAAATAGAGAGAAGTATTTCCCGAGGTGCCATGGACATATAGAATGACGTCAAAGTCGAGCACGGGGAAACCCCGTTTTCTTTGGTGTATGTGTCCGAAACGTTGATTTCGGTCGAGGTCGAGGAACCTAGCGTCAGGTTTGAGCATACCAGCGAGGATTCGAACCACGAGGCCATGAACACTAGCCTCAAATTACTAGATGTAAAACGTGAAGCTGCACTAATTTGAATGGCCGCACAAAAGAAAAGGATCGAGAGGTATTACAACAGAAGGGCAAACCTTCGCCATTTCGGAGTCATGGAATTGGTCCAAAGGAAAGTCACCCTCAATAATCGAGACCCAAATTAAGGGAAACTAGGCCCCAATTAGGAAGGACCGTACCGAGTCCTTGGGGTCATAGGAAAAGGATCCTAAAAACTTAGCATAATGGAAGGCGAACAAATACCAAACAATTGGAACATATCACTACTGAAACGATACTATTGTTGAGATGTTCGATTAAATTCATTGGAGCACCCTCAACTCGAAGACCTTGGGTTTTAAAGAATGCGTTGCACTCTTTTTCCCTTAGATCGGGTTTTATCTCAAATGAGTTTTACCAGCAAGGTTTTTAACGAGGCAACACTTATGTGATACCTATGAGAAATTCAAAAAGTATTCAAGGTTTCTTTTCAATTAACCTCGAATACTGGGGGGGCATCACCCTCGGAGGTTGAATTTTTAAAGAAAACAATTCACGCCAAAGAGGGCCGCGATAGGAGAACTTTGTATTGGGACGAACGATCAAATGAACCGTGTCCATGTAGAACAATTGGGCCCCCGACGGAAAAACATGTTCGCGTGTATCAATTATTCAAAGAAGCATTCTTGTTATATCACAACACCTTGTGTTTCAAAGAAGTCTACTATTATACGAACTTCACATTTATTCCACAAGAAATGGCTCAAAGGCCAGAAGGCAAATGCATCCCGATTACTTGGGGACTATCATCGACAATCAACATATCGAGTTATCGAAAACTCAAACTCGTAAGACCTCAAAGAGGCATACTCGAACTCATAAGACCTCGAAGAGGCATCCCCTCGATGTAAAGTCCAAGGCCATCGTATTCGGGGACTAAAGGCTATGGCCATACTAAAAGGCTACGACCATACTAACGATTACAGTCATATAAAAAGGCTACGGCAGAGATAATGCGGCTCGAAGACGTCTGACTTCCGCCATAAAACTAAAGGCCTTCAAACACTTTGAAAAAACCGGTTAAATCAAGCTACCCTCGGCAAAATCAAAATATAAAGGGCTTCGATAAATTCAGCCCTCGAATAATTTAAAGGCTTCGATAATATCAGCCTTCGAAAAAACCTCAAGAAGTATTTGATTATTTTTACACAAACTAATTATTAATAAGGTTCCAATACGTCAAACCTTAGAAAAACCCAAACGAGTACAAAAAATACATGCTAAGGCATACAAAAATTTTCAATAAGTCTTTTAGCCGAAAAGAGGAAAATTTTATAACCACTTTAGAGGCCGAATCAGCCCAACTTAAAAGAGCCTAAGGGCCGATGTATAAGGGCCAACTTAAAGGGCCTAAGGGCCAACTTAAAGAGCCTAAGGGCCCATTTAAAAAGGCGTAAGGGCCAAAACATATAGAGGTCGAGACCCCGTTCTCGCTCAACTCAGACTCGAGAATTCCGACATCCCGAGCTCACATAAAATCAATTTAAACTTAGCCCGAGGATTAACAAAACCTTAAGGGGTATTACTGTAACCAATAAAAAACCTAAGGGTTTATTATGTTCTGAGTCCAGTAATCGGACTGATCATTTAAGTTATCCAATTTTCCACAAACAAGGACAAAATAAAATTCAATACAAGTCGAGGATAGAGCAGAATGATACTTTATATTCATAAGGGATGCTTTACAAAACATATTTACAATTCCCACAAGGGGCCCTTGCACAAAAAAGAAAAAGAGAACCTAATCTATTTTCGGGGTCATATCCCCGGAAGCGCCATCTTCAGGAACCGCACCCTCGGTAACTTTGTCGTCAGGAACCCCCTCTTCCTCGGAGGAACCTTCTTCACCTTCTCCGTCACTGGAACCACTCACGGCATCCTTGTCATCGAAAGAGACAAGAAACATAGCATCGGTTTCCCGCGCCTTTTCTTCGGCTATCTCTTCGGTAAGGTTGAACCCTCGGGCATTGATTTCTTCGAGAGTCTCCCTCTGGGCTTGGCACGTGGCCAAATAATTGCTTCATTTTTCCAGGTCGGAGGCCTCTCTCAGCTCCTCTTGAACAACCTCAACATCTCTTAAGTACATGGAAATGGACTTATTAGTCGTGACTTTCGTCTTCTTAACTTCAGCCTTGGCCTGTGCAGCTTCGGTCCGGGCTCTAGCAAGCTCTGCCTCTAACTCCTCGATTTTATTGGACTGAGCCAGGTCTTTCGCTTTAAGGCCACGGATTTGAGTTTCAGCCGAGGCCAGTTGAGCTGTAACAACTTCGTTATCGGCAGCAAGCTGATCCATGTTCTTTTTCCACTTATGACAGTCAACCCTAACTTGATCAACCTCGCCCTGAAGTTGTCCGATCATCTCGAACTTCTGCTGCAACTGAGACATCGAAGTATTAGCATCCAAAGTAAAGCCAAGAAGGCCATACTCTGTTAAAATCACAGTTACCTGCTCATCTAGCTCGGTCTCATTTTTCCAAGCTTTGGCCAATTCAGCCCGAAGGTCTTTAAGCTTTTCCTCCTTTTGGTAACAGACGAGCCTCAGGGCATTCTTTCACCTAAAACATTCCTAATCTCGGCCTCACATTGGCTCAGCTTGGCTTTAAACTTGACAATAGCCTATGCATGAATTGAAGATATGTCAGACAAAGGAAAAAAAAAAGAAAGAAAAATTGCAATAATGAAAGTTAGTATTTACCCGAGAGAGGAGATGTTGAGCCTCTTCGAAGAGGGTAGATGCATAATTAAGGTCGGCGGTATCATCGAACCCAGCAAAAAAACTCTGAAAGGGATCTTCTTCGAGGACCTTGCTCGGATCGGGCATACGCAGAGCGTTATCTTCTTCTTTCCTCCTCAGAATAAGTTGGCAAAGAAAGGGAGTGACATGTTGTCATGGCCCCAAGCTCTTCACTCGGGGAATTCTCATTAGCTTCGAGGGTTTCAGAACTCGCCCCCTCCCGTATATTTGTTGAATGCGGAGGAATAATCTCAACCTTCGGGGACGCAGAGGCCTTGCCCGAGTCTTTCTTTGGGTTTCCCTCACCACGTGATGAGGTCTCTAGTTCTGAGGCTTGGAGGTCTCGATTGGTTTCCTGGTTCGAGGCCCCAAAGTCGGCTCTTCACCATCATTTTCTTCATCATCCAGGGAATCGTGGGCCAAATCTACGTCCACAGGAGCAAATCTCTTCCGCAGCCTTCGAGCATGGGCTTTCTTGTCTTGAGGGTCTTCGGTCTTCAAAACCCTCTTTCTTTTGTTGTCTTTCCCGAATCGGTCCCTTCCCTGGATGGGGCTGTCCTCATTTCAGATACATCTCCTATGCCTGCACAAATAAGCCTGAGTTAGGTGGCATCACTAATAGGATAAAATATATCAAAATCTGGAAGGAGAACTTACCATGATGTTTGGCCTCCCATTTACTCGTCGACAAGTCTCGCCATTTGCGCTCGTCATACGAGGAGGTCACAACCAACTTCCTGACCCAGCCCTTGAGGTTAGGGATTTCATGTGGCATCCAAGCATCAGCTGCATGAAAGGGTGAAGGCATCACACAAAGCAAGGGACAAAACACAAGGGAATACCGGAAAAAGAATTTTTTACTTACGTCGGAAGTTCCATCTCTCAGGAAACGACATTTTTTCCTCGAGAATGATGTACGAGGTCTTCACTCTGATGAATCGACTCATCCATCCTCGATATTTGGTCTCTTCATTACTGGCAAATAAAGCTTTCTTGGACCGACGTTGGAGCTTGATCAGTCCGCGGAAAATCTGAGGCCGATACAATCTGATGAGGTGATGGGGTGTAAGCTCCAGTCCTCGGCCTTGCTAGAAAAATAGCGGAGCATAATCACGATGCGCCAAAAGTAAGGGTGGATCTGTTCTAGGGTGACCTTGTACCTTTTACAAAAATCAATCACCACTGGATCGAGGGGACCCAATGTGAGGGGGTAAGTGTAAACACTTAAAAACCCCTCCACATGAGTTGTGATGCTTTCCTCGGGAGCCGGGATCTGTATAGTGACCCCGTCCTCCCATCCACACTCCTTTCTCAGAACCTCGAGTTGTTTCTCCTTTATTGAACAAATGTACCTCGATACATGTTCACATCGGCCAGGTACTGTAGGTGGGTTCTAGATATTGAAGTCCTTCTTTAAAACGCAGGTGACTAGAACAATCTCATGGAGGGCCGGCGCTTTATCGCCAGCCGATTAAAAAGTGGAAGAAGACGATGCTTTTTCCTTTTGAGGGACTATTTTAGAAGTTTTTGCCATTATTTTGAATTACAAAAGACGGCGGGGCCTGGTTGTTTTCGGCACTAAGAAGACGGTAGAAACAGATAATAAAAGGGAACGAATCAAGAGAGAAGAAGTATGGAGGAGGTTCAGAGATATTTGAAAATTGAAGTAAAGCTTTCTCAAATGTAAGACCTTATATTTATAGATGGGCGGCGACGGTTCAACGACGCTAGTGGCTGACCAATACTGGCATGCATTTAATATCATGGGGAAGTGAACCGATGGGACGTTTCGATCACCTTGGTCGCCGATGTCATGGGGATGTCGTCATCATCAACGACTCCGAAGATTGCAGATTTAAGTCATTTCTTATCATCTATTCTAAGAAACGCGGGGACTATTTGTATACGGTCAAAATCATATGCCTCCGATTACAGGCTCGAGGACGAGGTCGAGTTCGAGCCCGACAGACCAGACTCGAGCTTGAAGACAGAATGCATTCCCGAAGATAGGAGTACGAGGAATACCAAAGTCGAGTATGCTCGACTTCGAAATAGTACCGTTATGGATTTGTAACAGAATGAGCTAGATTCCTGCCACGTCTCCAAGATCATGGCGCAAATCGCGGAATAGGATTGTACGATTTCGTACTATGTGGTTACACAGCTGTACCAAGAATCTTCCTTACTGTAAATAGAAATATACCTTATTTAGGGCCCCTCTCCTATATAAAGGGGACCTCAATCATTTGTAAGGGGGATCTGATCATTGAGAAAAGAATATACTCTCTACTTTTTGCCTACTGTTCATCAGAATTGTTCTTTACATTTATTGTTCTTACTTTATTGCTCTTAACCCATCTTGAGGTCACTAAGATCGAGGTCACTACTGCTGAATGACATTGGTTTGATTCACTTGTTTCTTTCATTTCTACTTCATATATCTTGATTATTAATTGATATTCAACTAAATCACATATCTTTAAAACCATAAATCAAGTTTAATTGGTACTCGTATTTTCGAGGTAAACAGACATACAACCCAAGGTGTGTAAGCTTTAATGCCCTTCCTTATCTATTAAAAAACGATCGTATACTAGATACATCAGTTAAGCACACGGATAGTAATTTAACTTTTGCAATCTTCTTGCTATTTTTGCTTCATTCCTCCTCTTCAATGTATCTCTTGTACAATAGCTCTGATCAACAATATTGCATTTTCTACTCTTAGCTTAAAAGATCTTAAGGTTTCTCTCCAGCCATATATAATAGATATATCCTGCTAGGCTCATTCTACAGACTTCGCATTCTTGCCCTTATAATGTATGGTTGCTCATTCTATCTCCTGTTTCCAACTCATAGGTTGTCATCGTATGCCTTGCCACAACAATATTGGTCCTCAAACTTGTACAGAGAAGGTACAATTGAAAACATATGATCAATGTTCTTTACTGTAGCATAACATAAGGAATAACTCACATTATCTAGACATCCCCACTTTGCTAGCCTTTCCTTGGTAAGAAACCTCCCACATGTGACCAAATACAGACTGAAATTCAATTTTGGAGAAGCAGAATTGTACATACTAACCTCCTCAAATTAACCTTCTCCTCTTAGCTTCAGATAAATTTCCTTGATGGAGAACTTCTCAATTCTTTGTACCTCATCCTCTGTCTAGCCAAGTTCCTCATAGTATTTTCCTGGCTTCATAATCTTTTGTACTATCCGTTTGGTTGCGTTGGTTGTGCTCCCCAAAATGTACCTTGCTTCCCATAGTAAATATGAACCCACTGCACCCACATCTTATCTTTCGTCTTACACAAATTCCACAAGAGTTTACATATGGATGCCTTGTTCCATGTGATCACATCAAGGATGTTAAGCCCTCTTGGTGATCTAGGATAACATAGTTTGTCCCATGAAATCAGTATTTTTTTGACAACTCAACACCTCTAGCAGAACACTTCTGATCATTTGAATTCTACTAGCATATGATAAACCTTGTGGTCCACGATTAATTCTCCCTTAACATCTTCCAACAACGGGTAGACAATTCATTACCATCTAGCATGAGGAAAGATACATCTCTATGCCTACATGTCAAATATACATGTCAATTCAATTACATCATAGTGAAACTATCAAGTACACTCACACTCAGCACACTCAAGGTGTCTGGCGCAAATACCCCTCACCATCAAACACACAACCACATATCACATTGCCCAACATGGGGCCTGGTGCATGCGTCGCCCCAAAAAAGTACCACTTAGCCCAATGTCGGGCCTAATGTATGCGTCACATCAATATCAATAACACTCAGCCCAAAACGGGGACTCGACACAAGCTTCTCCTCAATATCACTCACCATGGCTCTATAGACCACATCATTCATTAATCCGCTTGAGTCTCTATTTGCCAATATCTCACAAAGCATAATCCAATTATACAACATAGAATATCCGAATGTGCCACAATTTTAGCTCAAACTCGTGTCACGTACAAGGACATCAATAACATGTGAGACAACATACCAAAGGTGCACAAAGGCAGAAATATAACATGTGGATACAACTCTCATGACTGAACAAAATGACTAAGTCTAAGACAAATAGCTCATATTGTTGTGGTAAATAAGGTGACACACATGCTAGGTGATGAGCGTGGGGGCGTGCACCGATAGGGATTGTGACTTGATCCGTCCCGAAGCGACTATTAAGCCGCTTATTCGATTTGAAACCTTATGATATCCTGTATTTTAGAAATTTATACTTGTATATGGGCTGTGAGCCATGATTGGGGCCTTGTGCCGACCTGTTTAGACCCTCAGGGGTATTTTCCATGATTGTTGCCTTATGTCGACCTATATAGATCCTCAGAGGTACTTTTACACTATTCGTACACTATCCTGATAGAACAATTGTGAACTCAGTCATGTTTTCGACTTGTTGTTATTTTCACTGTTATCACACTGGTTTGAAAACTCTGAAAAGTATTTTGGGCCGAGACCCGTGAGTTGAGATGAATTGCCTAAGTGGCTTGTGAGGGTGACCGAGTCAGGCCGAGAGCCGAGTATGTAAGGATAGCTATGGATCGGGCTGCACGCCGCAACAATATATATGTGTTAGGCCGAGCGCCGAGTATATGAGGGAAGTTATGAGTATATATGTAGTGAGGCCGAGAACCGAGTATGTGAGTATGAGGGCAGTTATGGGTATATATGTAATGAGGTTGAGGGCCGAGTATGAGAGGATAGTTATGGATCGGGCTACACGCCGCATCAATATATATATTAGATGTGGATCGGGCTGCACGCCGCTGCAATATATATACTAGATTGGGATGCACGCCGCAGCAATATAGCGCTTGGGCTGAAAGAGCCCCTCCAGGAGTCTGTACACCTCCAGTGAGCGCAGTCAACTATTATATGGATCGAGTTGCACGCCGCAGCGTATGTTATAGGGATCGGGCTACACGCCGTGGCAATATACATTATAAATATGGATCGGGTTGTGCGCCGCAGCAATATATATATATATATATATATATACGTATTGGAGCGGGATGCACGCCACAACAGTTGTTATATGGTACCTGATGAGTGAGCGTGCTGAGTGTGAGCATTGACTTATGAGAGTAGAGTCACGAGTGACTGAGAGGCTTGCCCGAGAGGCTTTATTGTGAGTAATATCGTGCCCGAGGGGCTTATATTTTATGAAACTACTATTTTTCCTCTTCTTTACACTGAGCCTCTGATGATAAATGTTGGATAAATGTTTTATACGAGATTTTTAAATGGAAACTGGAGTTTTATGAAATATCGGAGATGTAAATTCCTGAATTCATTTACGTATTTCCACAGTCACTTATTATACGGATTTTCATGATTTATAAATGCTCGTCACTACACTCATGTTTTTAGATACTTTGGTTACTTACTGAGTTGGCGTACTCACGTTACTCCCTGCACCTTGTGTGCGGATTCAGGTACCGGGGCAGAGCGATAGTTGAGCTACCCCATTTGGAGCATTGTTCGGAGATTGTGAGGTAGTTGCTCGGCGTCTAGTAGAGGATTTGTATTAGACCGTATCATCTCTTAGATGCTCATGACAGTTAACTCCAGGTTTTGGGAAGGTGTATAATTTTTTCATCTCATTCTGCTATTTTTAAATCTACTAATTTTGGGAAATTATGAAATATATTTATAGTCTGAAATGGTTGGCTAGCCTAGTTCCACGATAGGCGCCATCACGGCTAGTTGTGATTTGGGGTGGTGACAAGTTGGTATCAGAAGGCTAGGTTACGTAGGACTCAACAGTCATGAGCAGGTTTAGTAGAGTCTTGTGGATCGGTACGGAGATGTATGTACTTATCTTCGAGAGGCTGTAGAATCCTTAGGAAAATCCCATATTCTTGAATTCTTGTCGTGCGAGTCCATTTTATTCAGCCAAGATTCTAACTCTCGAATTCCTTCCATGTATTCGAACGCACACGAGAGTGCTTGGTATCAACTGTGCATCGACAGCTTGTGACTTCCATGGATGAGATGTGATTTTGGCGTGTTGGTAATGGGCCAGTCTAGAGGACTTGAGGTCGGATTCATTATGTGGCTTGAGTGCTGAGACTTCGTTGTGTGAGCACATTTATTTGGGGACTTATATGTCCGTTGAATTCCTTATTGACGGGACTTTGTGGCTGGATGCCTATATGGTGAGTGTGATCTGATAGTTAGATGTGTTCAGGCTGTGATTTGTGACAAAAGGAGTGGCTGGGAATGTGGCAAGAACTATTGAGTGTTTGATTTTTGTCTCGATTTGGTATATGGCTTCGAGTTGTGAGTGTATTGGAAGACCTCTCATGTTGTTCAGTTGTGGAGCGAAGCGGATCTTTCTGTTGAGTTGTGAGTTCCTGGTGATGTCTTTTGGGCTAATCATTTCCCCAATAGAGTAAGTGTATTCGATTAACTGTGTATTCCAGTCGTATCGGCACTCCTTTGTTATTGTATTCATTGATGGAATCATGGCGTATACGCGTAGCCAGGGGTAGCATATTCCTATGTTTCATCATATTTTTCCCATTTTCTGGATATGCCTCGTGAGCCTTCAATTACATTTGTTCATGTGTCGACTCCGGTGGGCGATACTGTTGCTGTGGACCGTGTGTATCAGTCGTGTGTGATATCTATTGGGGGTCTGGAGACCCGAGTGGACCTAATGTTACTCAGCATGGTCGATTTTGATGTGATATTGGGCATGGACTGGTTTTCTCCGTACCATGCCGTTATTGATTGTCACGCTAAGACCGTGACCTTAGCTATTCCAGGTTGTCTGAGGGTTGAGTGGAGAGGTTCTTCTGATTATGTGCCCAGCAGGGTGATTTCCTACCTGAAGGCTCAGCGTATGGTTGAGAAGAGGTGTGTATCGTATCTGGCTTTTGTGAGGGATGTCAGTGGTGAGACTCCCTCTATTGATTCGGTTCCTGTGATCCGTGACTTTCCGGGCGTGTTTCCTGCAGACCTTCCACCTGATAGGGACATTGATTTTGGTATTGACATGGTGCCAGGCACTCAGCCTATTCCTATTCCACCTTATCGTATGGCACCAGCGGAGCTAAAGGAATTAAAGGAGCAGCTTCAGGAACTCCTAGATAAGGGCTTCATTCGGCCTAGTGTGTCACCTTGGGGTGCACTGGTGTTGTTTGTAAAGAAAGAGGATGGTTCTATGCGTATGTGTATTTATTATCGGTAGTTGAACAGGGTTACAGTGAAGAATCGGTATCCCTTGCCTCGTATAGATGACTTGTTTGATCAGTTGTAGGGTGCCAGGGTATTTTCCAAGATTGACTTGCGTTCCGGCTATCATCAGTTGAAGATTCGGGGACCATACCTTCCGAAGACTGCTTTCAGGACTAGATATGGTCATTATGAGTTTCTGGTTATACCACTCGGGCTGACCAATGCCCCAACAACCCTTATGCACTTGATGCACCGTGTATTCCGGCCTTATCTACATTCTTTCGTCATCGTATTTATTGACGACATCTTGGTGTATTCCCAATCTCGGGAGGATCATGAGCAACATTTGAGAGTTGTGCTTCAGACCTTGAGGGAGAAGAGATTGTATGCAAAATTTTTGAAGTGTTGGTTCTGCCATCAGCGTCCGGTTCTTATACCGCATATTGTTTTCCTCGAGGGTAGGCGTTGTTTGTGTTTAGATACAGGAGGATGTAGTGATTACGTGATAGTTATGATCTTCGGAAGTGTAGAGAGAGATATCAGTTTGAGGATAAGCCGGTAGGGGTATCTCCTGCGGGTTGTCCTGGGGTGTGTGATCCTTATGTTGTTCGGTAGTAAGTTATCTTCTACCAGTAAATGATATATGTTGTAATTGGGTTTAGATCACTTGTGAAAGTTGGCATGACTATTACAACGGTGAATGCGAGATTTGCAGATGACTTGAGCGGTTAGACGGGTTGTGTTATTATGGGCATTGTGAGTTATTGTTTGTCTTGATCGTTGGCTTTGAGCCAAGTGGGGGAGTGTGTTAATGATATGTTGATTGCACGATTATGTGTTGTATTGGTTTCGGTTCGAGGTATATTGGTAAATCAGTTATGACGTGCAGAGGTGGAGTCTAGGAATGACTCGAGTAATGGAAATTCTTCGATACAGGTCGTAATGTACTCTATTGGGTAAATGGGTTCTATTGAATGATTGAGTTTATTCATGTTCTGGAGTGATCTATGAGTTGCCTTTCGACGTTGCGGGGAGTGGTGATTATTGGTTATATGCACACATGGTGCGGTTCTAATCGGGCTTATAGCTAGAGTTGAGTAAGGTAAGTATTGAGTATTGCGGGATTGAGACATATTGATTATGCACTTTCTGATTCGTATGGCATGGTATCGTCCGGTTTCTCTGTGGTTATGGCAGACTTGAGTACTTGATGACTAATTTCGAATGGTTATTGATTTTGAGCCAGGTGACTTTGTAGTATTTTATGTGGACCAGCCTTTGGATGAGATCACGCAGTGTAGCGGAGGTTATGTAGGGGTATGACCTTTGGTATTGGATTCGTGTGTATCGATTTTTGTGATGTGTGCCAGGCTTTTAGCATGATGTTGTGGTGGTATTGTTAATGACAGGATAGTCCTCTCGTGTGTGAATCTTTTATACAATTTGATTACATTGGGATGTTGCTATTAAGTGCACGAGTTGCACAGGTTCTGGCTTCAAATTTTATTGATGTGTCATGTCATCAAAGTGGTTGTGTTGGATGAGAAGAGGTCATTGGACCTAGAATGAATGTTGTCAGAATTGTCTACAGCATAGTTGGAAGGATAAATATCGGGAGTCGGCTTAGTAACCTGCTATAATTTCCTGTTTGGGAAGGGGGAGCTTCATGTATGATTGATAGGACGAATGGTTGTTAGTTTCTACGTGTTTCTTTTATCATTGGCAGTATATGAAGGTGTTGGAGCGAGGCATTTCTTGATAAGAGGTTATGTACCGATATTGAGTTGTCTGAGCAGTTTTTGTGGTTAAGAGTTATCGCTATGAGTGTTTGAGTCGTGCGGTGTATTATATGATTTCATCTGGGGTGCGTGTATGGCTTGATCCAGATTGCTCAGACCTGTTAATTTTATAGTTGTAGAATTTTGATCTTGTGTATTACTTCAGAAGTGGAAATTTGGTTCTAAGGGTTATGGGTCAGGTTGGATTTCGAAATTTCAACTGTGTTGTGTTATTGGACCTATATAGGATAGGGTGACATGGGATCACCCCGAGTATGTGCATGGTAGGCTACGCGGAAGCTCAATGGTGTGGGAGAACAACTCTTGGCACGTTCGAGGACGAACGTAGGTTTAAGTGGGGGAGGATGTAACGACTCTGCCGGTCGTTCCGAGAGTTAAGCCCGTTTGCCCTGTTTCTGCTTCATTATTTGTGGTTCAGCTTCATTATGTTGTGTTGTATTGGTTGGCTCGGGTCAGAGCGATTTTTGGAGAGAAATGAGATACTTAGTCTCTTATCTTGGTTCAATAGTGGAAAAAGTCAACCAAAAGTTGACTTATTGGTAAACGACCTCAGATTGCGTATTTTATGGTTCATATATCTTCGTTGGGTGACTTGGGACTTATGAGTGTGTTCGGAATGAAGTTTGGATGTCCTGTGTAGGATTAGGCTTGAATTGGTGAAAGTTAGTTTTTGGCGATTTTCGATCGGCAGGGAAAATAGGCTATCGAGGTCGGAATGGAATTCCGACAGTTGGAGCAGGTTCGTAATGTCATTTTGGATATGTGTGCAAATTTTCAGGTCAATCGGATGTGTTTTGGATGGTTTCATCATCTTTGGCGAAATTTAGAAATTTCAAAGTTCATGGGCTTGAAATTGATGTGATTTTGGTGTTTTTGCGTTGTTTTTGGTGTTTCGAAGGCTCGGCTAAGTTTGACAGATGTTATCGGATATGTTGGTAGGTTTGGTTGAGGTCCTGAGGGCCTCGGGTGTATTTCGGATGCTCAAACGGACATTCTTGGTCTTTTGGAGATTGCTTGTTTTTCTGGTGTTTTAGCAGCAATGATTGTTCATTGCGATCTCGTGAGTTCATCCCCGGTCACATAGAGTAAGTTGAGGCCAGGTGGATTTTGTGAATTTCGATAACGTATTTAGGAGTGTGATCGCGTAGTGTGAGCAGTCTTGGTCACTGCGTTCGCATGGTGATGGTTGTGTTCGCATAGTAGAGTTGGAGTGGCAGTGTGGTGCTGGAATTTGCTCTATGCGATCGCATAGAGCTAGTCGCGATTGCATAGTTGTGAGAAGTGGTTCTTCGCGATCACATAGGTGTTTCTGCGATCGCATAGGGTTAGTTTGGTTGGGAAGCATTTTGTTGTTCGCGATCACGTGCCTTCATTCGAGATCGCTTAGAGTAAAAGTCTGGGCACACAGTTTAAGTTCTAATCTCGGGGGTTCTTGGCCATAACTCATTTTGTCATTTGAGAGCTCGGGTGAAGGAGATTATGGATGAGATTTTTAGTGGGATTCTTGTGGTAAGTGTTCTTCAATCATTTTTGGTTCAATTTAATGAATTTGTCTTGATTTTCACCATGCATTTGAGGAATAAGTAGAAAATTTGGAAAAACAAATGGGAGGAAGATATTTGGAAATTCTTCTGGTGATTTGAGTGGGCAATTGTAGTCCGATTTTTATGTTCTTGGTATGTACGGACTCGTGGGAGGATAAGAATTCTTGTGATGTAATTTTTATCGGATTCTGAGAAGTGGGTTCGGGGGCCGGATTTGGCAAATTTCGAGAATTGTGTTAAAAATTTATATCTTTCGATTGGGTTTTGTTCCGTTAACATATATTGATGATGTTAATCTGGTTTTGGTTAGATTCGGAGCTTTTGGGAGCCAATTCGAGGGGCAAGAGCATCGCGGAGTAGCTTTTGTGCTGTTTTGAGGTATGTAACGATTGTAACTCTAAACCTGAGGGTATGACACCCCGGTATTTGATATTGTTGTGGTAAATAAGGTGACGCACATGCTAGGTGACGAGCGTGGGGGCGTGCACCGATAGGGATTGTGACTTGGTCCGTCCCGTAGCGACTATTAAGCCGCGTATTCAATTCAAAACCTTATGATATCCTGTATTTTAGAGATTTATACTTTTATATGGGTTGTGAGCATGATTGGGGCCTTGTGCCGACCAGTTTAGACCCTTAGGGGTATTTTCCATGATTGGGGCCTTGTGCCGACCTGTATAGACGCTCAGAGGTACTTTTACATTATTCTTACGCTATCCTAATAGAACAATTGTGAACTCAGTCATGTTTTTGACTTATTGTTATTTTCACTGTTATCACACTGCTTTGAAAACTCTGAAAAGTATTTTGGGTTGAGACCCGTGAGTTGAGATGAATTGCCTAAGTGGCTTATGAGGGCGACCGAGTCAGGCCGAGAGCCGAGTATGTGAGGATGGCTATGGATCGGGCTGCACGCCGCAACTATATATATATGTTAGGCCGAGCACTGAGTATATGAGGGAAGTTATGAGTATATATGTAGTGAGGCCGAGAGCCGAGTAGTGAGTATGAGGGAAGTTATTGGCATATATGTAATGAGGCTGAGGGCCGAGTATGAGAGGATAGTTATGGATCGGGTTGCACGCCGCAACAATATATATATATATTATATGTGGATCGGGTTGC
Organism: Nicotiana paniculata; assembly: GCA_005239505.1. Taxonomy (NCBI): domain Eukaryota; kingdom Viridiplantae; phylum Streptophyta; class Magnoliopsida; order Solanales; family Solanaceae; genus Nicotiana; species Nicotiana paniculata. Next base: position 52,783 of record ML366706.1, read on the forward strand.
ACGCCGCAGCAATATATACATTATATATGTGGATCGGGCTGCACACCGCAGCAACATACATTATATATATGGATCAGACTGCACGCCGCAACAATATATATACTGGATCGAGCTGCACGCCGCAGCAATATAGCGCTTGGGCTGAAGCAGCCCCTCGAGGAGACTTTACACCCCCAGTGAGCGCAGTTGACTATTAGATGGATTGGGCTGCACGCCGCAGCAATATACATTATAAATATGGATCGGGTTGCGCGTCGCAACAATATATATATATATATACACACACACACACACGTATTGGAGTGTATTGCATGCCGCATCAGTTGTTATATGGTACCTGATGAGTGAGAGTGCTGAGTGTGAGCATTGACTTATGAGAGTAGAGTCACGAGTGACTGAGAGGCTTTCCCGAGAGGCTTTATTGTGAGTGATACCATGCCCGAGGGGCTTATATTTTATGAAACTACTATTTTTCCTCTTCTTTACACTGAGCCTCTGATGATAAATGTTGGATAAATGTTTTATACAAGATTTTTAAATGGAAACTGGAGTTTTATGAAATATCGGAGATGTAAATTCCTGACTTGATTTACTTATTTCCACAGTCACTTATTATACGGATTTTCATGATTTATAAATGCTCGTCACTACACTCATGTTTTTAGATACTTTGGTTACTTACTGAGTTGGCGTATTCACATTACTCCCTGCACCTTGTGTGCAGATTCAGGTACCGAGGTAGAGCGATAGTTGAGCTACCCCATTTGGAGCATTGGTCGGAGATTGTGAGTAGCTGCTCGGAGTCCGTAGCACTACTCTTTCTCCTTCCTATATCTATCATTTGTACTTTACTTCTCAGACTTGTTGTAGTAGAGGATTTGTATTAGACTGTATCATCTCTTAGATGCTCATGACAGTTGACTCCAGGTTTTGGGAAGGTGTATAATTTGTTCATCTCATTCTGCTATTTTTTAATCTGCTAATTTTGGGAAATTATGAAATATATTGATAGTCTAAAATGGTTGGCTAGCCTAGTTCCACGATAGGCGCCATCACGGCCAGTTGTGATTTGGGCTCGTGACAGACCCGACTGGTCGTTTTGAGCTCTAGCGTGTCGTTCAACAGTTTAAGGCCATAAGCAGCTTAATTTCAGGTATTATGACTTGTAGGCGTGGTCGGAATTGAATTTCGGGAAGTTCGGAGTCGAATTGGAAAGAAAGTTCTCATTTTGGAAGCCTTAAGTTGGAAGAGTTGACTAAGATTTTATTTTTGAGTAAAAGGCCTTAGAATCAGGATTTGAAGGTTCCGGCAGGTTCGTATGAGATTTCAGACTTGGGCGTATGTTCTGAGCGGGTTTTGGATGACTCGGGAGCGTTTCGGCACATATTGTGGAAGTTAGTATTTTGGAAGAAATTTCATAAGTCTGGGTTGAAGTGCATTTCAGTGTTATTGATGTCCGTTTGGGATTCTGAGTCTGGGAATAGCTCTGTATGGTGATTCTGGTGTCAAGAGTGCGATCAGAAGTGAATTCGGAGGTCCATAGGTCATTTTGGAGTCATTTGGCTAAAGATACAAAATTTGAAGTTTTGAGGAATTGAACCAGAGGTGGAAATTTTGATATCGGGTCGGATTCTGATTTTGAAAGTTGGAACAGGTCTGTAATGTTGAATGTGACTTATGCGCAAAATTTGGGGTCAATCGGACGTGATTTGATAGGTTTCGGCATCGAATGTAGAAGTTGGAAATTTCAAAGTTCATAAATATTGAATTGAGTTGCGATCCATTGTTTCGACGTTATTTGATGTGATTTGAGGCCTCGAGCAGGTTCGCATTATGTTTTGGAACCGGTTAGTGTGATTGGACAGGGCCCCGGGTGGATTTCAGGTGGTTATCGGATCGAATTTGGAAGTTTGAGAAAGGTTAGGATGCTGGTGTCTGGTGTAACCGCACCTACGAGGTTTTGGCCGCAGGTGCGGAGCTGCAGGAGCGACCTTGGTGTCGTAGGAGCGGAAAAAAGACTGGCTTGGTTGGGGGAGCACGTGCGAGGTTGTGTCCGCGCCTGCAAAGGCGCAGATGCAGAAAAAGAGGCGCGGGTGCGGATCCGTGTCGGGCAAGGAGGTACGCATGTGCGAGATTTAGGCCGCACCTGCGAGGCCGCAGGTGCGCGGTTCGACCGCAGGTGCGGAGGTCGGGTGTGGGCAGCGTGTTATTTTAAAAGCGGGATTTTCCACTTTCTTTCATTTTCCTCTTGGCTTGGGAAATTATTGGAGGGTTTGAAGAGAGGGTTTCATCATATATAGCAAGATAAGCTATCCCCACCCACCTTGAGTTAAATACATTGATTATGTATAGATGTTTAACATGGAATTTGTGGAAACTTGGGGTTTTGGTAGAAAACATAGAAAAATTTATATTTTTAGATTTTGGCCACGAATTTGGGCATAAAATTGAGGGGGAATTATATATTTGAGTTAGTGAAGCTATGGGTAAAGTTTATCTTCGAAAAATTTTGAAATTCGGGCATGTGGGCTCGAGGGCGATTCTATCGACTTTTCGTTCGGGGTTAGGAATTTTTATAAATAAGCTTATAATGAGTAATTGGGTATATATTGATGGGTTTGAATAACTATTGGCTAGTTTTGGAGCGTTGTACATTGATTAGAGTCATCGGAAGGGCATGGAATGCCGGTTATGGAACTTCGGAGCGAGGTAAGTCTCCTTTCTAATAGTGTAAGAGGGAATTGTCCCCATAGGTGAAATAATTAAACATGTGCTACTATTTGTGGGGGCTACGTATGCACGAGGTGACGGGAGTTCGTGCGTAGCTACTATTATGCTTATGTCCGGGTAGTCTAGGCCCCAAAAGCATGTTTTATTTGCCGTACTTGTAACCTTATCGATGAAATTAAAGTGTTTAAACCTTATCTAACTTGGTAAATTAATTTCTGGAAAATATTTAAATACTATCTTCGTGATCATTAAAAGAGAATTTATCACTTCCTCGGGTAATTATTTTCCTGATAAAGTCTGGATTTACTGTTTGAATGTGTGTATCTATGAGTACCTGCGTCGCATGTATAATTCGCGAGCGGGATAACTCTATTATTTATATGAGTACCTACATCGCATGTATAATTCGCAAGCGGGGCAACTCTATTATTTATATATGACCGCGTCGCATGATGGATTCACGAGCGGGGTAATAGATGCATCTATGGTTCGAGTCGTTCGACCCTTCGGCAGTGCACAATTTATATTTATCGTTGGTTCGAGCCGTTCGACCCTCGGCATTACTTGCGCATGATATTTACTGAGTACTTTCTGTGATTATTAACTGTTTACTGGCCTTGAATTATAAGTTGTCAACTGAAATGACGAAGATTTAAAGTTTGTAAATGTGGAAGAAGTTGTTATTTCCTATCACTATTTGTTAATTATCTATGATATCCATGCTTAGTGTCATCCTTGGTTTCATTAAATTGACCTCTAGTAAGTGTCAAATTCGACCCCTCGTCACTACCTCTTCGAGGTTAGGCGGGATACTTACTGAGTACATGTTATTTTCGTACTCATACTACACTTGCTGTGCATTTTGTTGCACAGGTACATATATATCTAGTGGCCTCGCTTGGCACCATGGCATGGTTGATATGGGGACTTGGGTGAGCTGCACCTCTCGAGACGACCCGCAGCCAGCAGAGTCTCCTTTAGAGTATCGAGTTGTACTTTATTTACTGTCCCGTTTGTATTCTGGACGGTTATTGTATTCCATTTGGTTTTTCTTAAAAATTTCTCATGCACTTGTGACATCGGGTTCTGGGATGACTTTGGATGTATTTGTTAAATGAATTGTTAAAACATCGTTATTTACTAGTAAATTTTATTGATTTTTCATATAATGAAATGAAAAGTAACGATTTCAAAATACTAAAATAAGAATTTTAATTATCTATTGAGTGTTGGCTTGCCTGACAATGGTGTCCGGCGCCATCACGACCTTAGTGGATTTTTGGTCGTGACAATAATCGAGCAAAATAGTAACTCAGAATCTCAGCAGTAACAACAAAGTAAAGACAACAATCAGAACCCTAGGTCCTAGTGCGGAAGAGTTCACAGGAGATTAATTGAGCCCCGAGCAGTGCTCGCGCTAGGGAGGGCAATAGAGAAGATTCTGGTGGCCTTGGTTTTCAACCGGCCACAATCAAGAGAGCAGAAATAATATATAAAGTAAAAGTGAGGGAATAGTAGTAGTTGTTAGGGGATTTTTTTAGCTTTGTTCAAAGGGAATTAGGGGAGGGGTTTTAATCAAGCAAATAAACAAGGAAAGAAATCAAGTTAACATGAACAAAAAGAGTAAAATCTGTCATGCAAGTCAGTATAGTAACTGAAAAGGAAAGAATTCAAACTCCAAACCCTAGTTAGTGTTTAAAACTCAGAATCGGCCAACTGGCATGAAGAATCAGGCTTTCCTTCATGTATATGGACGAAATATTGTCCAAATCTCCAAGATTGTGGTTGATTTCCAGTATGACATAGATACGGTACTTGCCAAAATTAGGCAAGTATCTAAGTAATGCCATAAACGTGTGACCAATAGCAAAGAAACACAGATATGGTAAGCAAATAATGGTGGAATCCCATCATCAACGCGATTAGGGGAGGGAATTAGGAGATGCAGATGCTAGGGTTTCTCTAGAGAGAGGTGTAACGACCCGGCATGCAGTTCTGAGTATCTGCACTTTGCTCGGTGTTCTGAGGAATTGAGTATCTCCACATAATGTATTATAACTTGCGTAAGTCGCAGGTGTTGGTTTTCAAGCTATCCGGAATCAATTTGGAAGAATGAACTTCAAGATTTAAGTTCTAAGTTGGAAGAGTTGACTAAGTTTGAAATTTTTAGCATTTGACCTCGGAATGGAGTTTCGTCAGTTTTGTTAGCTCTGTTGGGAGATTATGGACTTGGGAACGCATCCGGATTGTAATTTGGAGGTCCGTAGTTGAATTTGTCTTGAAATGGCAAAAGTTGGATTTTAGAAGTTTGATCGGGAATGGAATTTATTGATATCGGACTCGCATTGAGATTTCAAAAATTGTAATAGCTCTGTTATGTCCATTATGACTTTTTGTGTCAAATTTGAAGTCATTCCGGATTCATTTGATAAGTTTTGGCACAAGTTTTGTAAATTGAAAAGTTTGAAACTCATAAGTTCGAATCGAGGTGTGAAATTGCAGTTTCAAAATTTCTTGGAATGATTTGAAACACCGAGTAAGTCCATATGATGTTTTAGGACTTGTTGATATATTTGGTTGAGGTCCCGAGGGCCTCGGGTGTAGTTCGGATGGTTAACAAAATTTAACATGGACGTTTTCAAGAATGTTTCGACGTCGTTTATTCAAGAATAATTGGTATCACATTAAAAAAATGAGCTCCAAATTTAGTTTCGATTGAAGCATTAGATCCATATTGAAATTTCGGAGCCATAGCAAAAAGAATCGTTGAATTCGGACAACGTATGGGAGAGTTATGCACATTTTTGTGACGGGGAAAATAATTTCCCATCGCCAGCGCTCAGGGTAGCGCGGGGCGCTATTCATGGCGCCGGGATTTGTTTTTGCTACTGGAATCAGCGCCACAGGCAGCGCCAGGCGCCACCTGTGACATCCGAAGCGTAAAACTCTATAAAACGGGGGTTTTGGTCATTTTTGACAAAAATAGAGTTGGGGGAGCTCGGTTTGGGAGATTTTTAGAGGGGTTCTCACAAATTTGAACGAGGTAACTGTTCTTTATCCTAAATCCTTTATAGATCATAATTCCATACTCATTTATATCATGAATCCATGAATTTATTGAAGAAAAATCAGATTTTTATCAAATCTTTCAAAAATAAAAAATTTAAGATTTGAAAGCCAATCCGATGTCAGAATTCGATAACTTTTGCATGGTTGAACTCGTATCGGAATGGGAGTTTGGATTTTGTGAGTTTCTTCAAATTCTGAGACGTGGGCCCCACGTGCGATTTTTTAGTTAAATTTCAGATTTTAATCCGGAAAGTTAGTAAATTCATATGGAATTAATTCCTACAATTTGTATTGAGTATATTGAATTGTTTGTAACTAGATTTGAAGCCTTCGGACACGAATTCGCGAGGCAAAGGTTTATTGGAATCTTGAATCGTTGCAAAGCGAGGTAAGTGTTTTGCCTAACTTTATTGAGGGAATTTTCCTCCTATTTGCCATTGTTTGCTACATGCGGGGGGGATGTATATGTGAGGTGACGAGCATATATATATGTGCTGGGGTTAATCTTTCTCGGGGGTAGATGATGTTATAATTTTGTCTTGTAGAATTACGTAACTTCCGTGCGTCATGCCTCACTTGATTTACAGATATTAAGAACGTAGTACAAAATGTTAGAAATAAAGACCTAGCCTAAGAACTTGATCAAATTGGATAGAATTTTGGGAATACATTGATGTGTCTTGTTTGGTCATCTCTATGCGCGATCACTACTACATTGATATGGCTGATATTTTATAACGACCCGACCGGTCGTTCTATGAGATTTGCCTCGTTTTCCCCATTTTCTGCTTTATCATATGTTTTTAGCCTATTTATGTTGTGTTGGGTCGGTTGGTTCGGGTTCGGAGTGGTCGTGGTGAGAACTGAGACACTTAGTCTCTTAAATTAGCTTAATAGTTGAAAAAGTCAACTGGGAGTTGACTTATTGGTAAACGACCTCGGAATATGGATTTTATGGCACAGATAGCTTCGTTAGGTGATTTGGGGCTCAGGAGTGTGTTCGGAATGAAGTTCTGATGTCCGGTGAGGAATTAGGCTTGAATTGGTGAAAGTAAGTTTTTAGCAATTTCCGGTCAGCAGGGGAAAATAGGCTATCGGGGTCGGAATGGAATTCCGACAGTTGGAGCAGGTTCATAATGTCATTTTGGATAGGGCAAATTTCCAGGTCAATCGGATGTGTTTTGATTAGTTTCGGCACATTGGCGAAATTTAGAAGTTTCAAAGTTCATAGGCTTGAATTTGATGTGATGTTGGCGTTTTTGCATTGTTTTTGGTGTTTCGAAGGCTCAACTAAGTTCGAATGAGGTTATGGGATGTGTTGGTATGTTTGGTTAGGGCCCTGAGGGGCTCGGGATTGATTTCAGATGGTTAACGGAGGTTTGGACTTAGGAATTTGCAGCAAAGTTGCTGCTGGTGTCATTTTACTGGTGTGGCCGCACCTGCGGATGGGGAGCCGCAGGTGCGATGGCCGCAGGTGCGAAGGTCATTGCGCAGGTGCGAAAAGAGGTCAGGCTGGAGTAAGACGTAGGTGCAAGGCATGGGCCGCACCTGCGAAGCCGCAAGTGCGGGTGAGGCACCGCAGTTGCGAGATTGGACTTTTAGTGGAATTTAGCAGGTGCGCACCTGGGATTGCAGGTGCGAAGAATGGGCTGCAGGTGCGGATTAACTAGGTAGGAAGTATAAATAGGTGCCTCCGCGAAATTTTGGCATTTCTTTCATTTTTGCATGCGGGTTGAGCCAATTTGGGAGCAATTTGAAGGAGGAATTCGAGAGTATTCAGTGGACATAAGTTTCTCGGACTATAAACTCGTTTCTATGTTATTATGTGACGAATTAGGCTTGGAATTTGTGGATTAAATGGCATAAATTGGGGGTTTAGGGATTGGGAAATAAAGACTTGTAATTAAGGAATTTAGGAGTTGTTTGTGGTCGGATTGTGATGCATTTTATATGTGTAGACTCGGGAAGGGATAAGGATTCTTGTGACGATATTTTCATCGAATTTTGAGACGTGGGCCCGGGGCTCAAGTTTAGCCAATTTCGGGAATTGTGCTTAAAATTGATAGCTTTCGATTGGGTTTTGTTCCTTTAGTGTATATTGATGATGTTAATCTGGTTTTGGTTAGATTCGGAGCATTTGGGAGACAATTCGAGGGGCAAGAGTATCGCGGAGTAGCTTTTGGGCTGTTTTGAGGTAAGTAACGATTGTAACTCTAAACCTGAGGGTATGAAACCCCGGTATTTTGTATTGTTTTGGTAAATGAGGTGACGCACATTCTAGGTGATGAGCATGTGGGCGTGCACCGATAGGGATTGTTACTTGGTCCGTCCTGTGGTGACTATTAAGCCGCGTATTCGATTTGAAACCTTACGATATCCTGTATTTTAGAAATTTATAATTGTTTATGGGTTGTGAGCCATGTTTGGGGCCTTGTGCCGACCTGTTTAGACCCTCAGAGGTACTTTTACACTATTCTTACACTATCCTGATAGAACAATTGTGAACTCAGGCATGTTTTCTACTTGTTATTTTCATTGTTATCATACAGTTTTGAAACTCTGAGAGGTATTTTGGACTGAGTCACGTGAGATGAGATGAATTGCCCGAGTGTCTTGTGAGGATGACTGAGTGAGGCCGAGAGCCGAGTATGTGAGGATAGTTATTATCGGGCTACACACCGCAACAATATATATATTATGTATGGATCGGGCTGCACTGGTACTAGTTCTTGCTATTATCTTGTTCCGTATCAATTAATGTTCACTTTCTATATTACATTTTTATATTGTCTATTTCATATCCTAGTAGGTGTCTTGATCTGGCCTTGTCACTACTCTATTAAGGTTAGGCATGATACTTACTGGGTACTTTTGTGGTGTACTCATACTATGCTTCTACACATTTTTTTGTGTAGATCTATGTACGTCCGCTCGTGCTGGCCGGTAGATATTTCCTCCTAGCTCCTTTTACCGAAGACTTCAAGGTATGCCTGCTTGGCGTCCGCATGCCTCGGAGTTATCTTCCCTTATTTTTATTACTATTGTATTTCCTTTCAGACAGTGACGTAGTGGTACTCTAGTTGCATTCTATAGAGATTATGACTCAATTCCACCGGTTTTGGGATGTGTATTAGTGAGATTCTGTTTTCACGAGGTTTTATCTATTATTCAATCGTTCTCAGTAACTTTTTATTATATATCTATTCAGTTGTTTTTATGTCTTAGGCTTACCTAGTCGTAGAAACTAGGTACCATCACGACATCCTTCGGAGGAAAATTTGGGTCGTGACACATGAAGGAATATCAAGTATAATCGAACTCTGAGCAACAACACATACGAGTTATGCCGAGGTTGTACGGCCCGATCCATAAAAATTGTGTACAAACACTACCGAGGTCGTACGGCCCGATCCACGGATGCATTATGTGTGTGTGTGTATATATATATATATATATATATATATATTTATAGAGAGAGAGAGAGAGAGTTTGGCATGATCCACAAGAATAGGGAAACTCTTCGGACTATGAATTATGTGTTTATAACTAGGTAAGCCAATAAAAGAATATAAATTTCGTTCAATAATTAAACATTCTGCCAAGTATCTAAGTAATCAATCTCCATTTACTTATTAATAAAATCAATTAAACTAGCAAGTTGAGTTCAAATAGTGCAAGTAATTGCATAATAAAGTCCGATGTCTACCCGGACATAACATGAATTTTTAGCTACGCACGGGCTCTCGTTACTTCGTGCGTACGTAGCACCAACAAGTACTATAAAATAAAAATTTAAACACTTATGGAGTTAAATTCCCTCGTACAAGGCTAGGCAAGAGACTTACCTCGTTTCCAAGTCCACTTTCCAGTCCACAAATCACACTAAAAGCCTCAAGTTGGTGCCGAACAATCTGAAACTCGTCAAAGGTTGTACAAACTAATCAATAATTGCTCAAAAGTTCATAATTTAACTATTAGATTAATTACCCAATCAACTTTGGAAGGTTTCTAAAACTCACCCCAGAGCCCACGTGCCCGGATTCTGAAATTTTTTGTAAATAATTGTTACCCACAGCCACACGAACACAAATATGAAATTTCTACGCAATTCCATAACCATTTTCGTGGTCTAACCTCATTTATATCAAAACTTAGGTTTTTTAACAAACTCCCAAAATTTTCACATTTTACATGTTAAAATCTATCCATAATCTATGTATTTAACTAACATTGTATAGAAACCATTTACCTTCAATAGCTAGGTGAAAACTCGTCTCTAAGAAGCTCTAGAATCGGCCAAGAAATGAGAGAAATGAACAAAATAGGCCAAAGTCCCATTTTTTATTAAAGTCCACTGCTAAGGCTTGCCTTCTTTGCTTACACGAACAAGCCCTTGCGATCGCGAAGGCAAAACTGCCCAAGACCTTGATTACGTAATCATCATAAATCCTTCATGAATGCGAAGCAGATGCCCTGCCAACCTACGCGAACGCGACCAACATTCTCGAACGTGAAGGGTCTTTCGCCTGACTAGCCCCCAGGCCCAGGCCTTCTACACAAATGCGAGATGGATAACCCGAACGTGAAAGACAATGGTGCCAAGCCTCCGCGAAAGCGACCCCTACTTCACGAACGCGAAGAACAAAATCGCCCAGTCCCCAACTCCTTCATCGTGAATGGGAGGGTTCTTCCGCGTTCGTGAAGAAGAAACCAGAACCGGCATATCAACACTTTTAGGCTTAGCTCCGGGCGGTCTGAAATGCACCCGAGCCACCTAGGACAACGTCCAACTTCATCAACAAGTCTTGGAATACGTAAAACAACAATGAATCTTAGAATCGCACCCAAAACAAAATTGAATCAACTTATGAACTTCAAACTTCTCAACTAGCTCCGAACGCGCCGAATCATGCTTAGACTACTCGGAGTGATACCAAATTTTGCATGCAAGTCATAAATCATCATACGGATCTATTCCTAGGCTTAGAATCCCAAACAGACCTCGATAACACCAAAGTCTACTCCAACACAAATTTAAAGAACTAAAAAACCTTTAATGAACCAACTTTCAACATTAAGCGTCGAAACGAACTCGGATCACCCGAAACCGATTCGAACATACGTCTAAGTCTAAAATCATCATATGAACCTATTGGAACCATCAAATCTTGATTTCGAGGTTGTTTACTCAAAATGTTGACTCAAGTTAAACTTGGCCATCTTCGTCCACTATTAAGGAACTAAGTATTCTGATTTCAAGCCGAACCCTTCCAAACCCAAACAAACCATCTCCAGAAGTCATAAAATAGTAAAGAACATATGTGGAGACTTAATTAGAGGAACGAGGATCTATAAAGCAAAACGATCGGTCGAGTCATTACATTTTCCACCTCTTAAATAAATATTCATCCTCAAACGGCATACCTGGAATGCTGAATAAGTGTGGATATCTTCTCCTCATGTCCTCTTCGGTCTCCCAAGTCGCTTCCTTGAATGGTTGACCCCTCCACTGGACCTTTACTGTAGAAATCTTCTTGGAATTCAACTGGTGAATCTGCCTGTCAACAGTAGCAACTGGCTCCTCCTTATAACCCAAGCTCTCATCTAGCTGAACCATGTATTAATCTAACACATGTAACATGTCGGCATAGTACTTCCATAACATAGACACATGGAAGACCGGATGAACTCCCGATAGACTAGGAGGCAAACCAAGCTTATAAGAAACCTCCCTAACTCGCCTCAACACCTCAAATGGGCAGATAAACCTCGGACTCAGCTTTTCCATCTTCTCGAACCTCATGATACCCTTTATCAGGGATACATTCAAGAGAACCTTCTTGCCCACCATAAATGAAAAATCACGTGCCTTCTGATTTGCGTAACTCTTCTGTCTGGAGTGTGATGTCCGAAGCCGCTCCTGAATCAACTTTACCTTCTCCAAGGAATCCTTCACTAAATCAGTTCCATAAAGCCTAGCCTTGTCATACTCAAACTTATACGATGGGCGAACAATATTGTCGACCATATAAATCCTCAAATGGATCCATCTCGATGCTGGACTAATAAATGTTGTTATAAGCAAACTCGGCCAAAGAAAAGAATCTGAAGTCAATCACACACGCTCTGAGCATATCCTATAGAATTTGAACTATCTGCTCCGACTGCCTGTCGGTCTGTAGATGGAAGGTTTAGCTGAGCTCTACCCGGGTGCCCAATTCGCTCTGTAGTGCTCTCCAGAAATGCGAAGTAAATTGAGGACCTCTATCTGAAATGATGGAAACAGTAACACCATGCAACCGGATATTCTCTTGAATGTATATCTGGGCCAATATCTCTAAAGAGTACGTAGTCACAACCGGAATAAAGTGTGCCGACTTGGTCAGTCTGTCGACTATGACCTAAACAACATCAAACTTTCTCAACATCCACGGTAACCCAATTACAAAGTCCATAGTGATCCGCTCCCATTTCCACTCTGTTAAAACCATCTACTTAAGTAGGCCACTTGGCCCCTGGTGCTTATACTTAACCTGCTGGTAATTTAGGCATATTGCTACATACTCAACTATGTCCTTCATCATCTACCACCACCAATAATGTTGCCTTAGGTCGCGATACATCTTTGTAGCACCTGGATGAATAGAATACTGAGAACTGTGTGTCGCCTCTGGAATATTCTCCCTCAAACCATCAATACAAGGAACACATAGGCGACCCTGAAGTTGCATAACACCATCCTCACCTATAGTAACCTCCTTGGCACCACCCTGTAGTATCGTCTCTCTAAGAACCAACAAGTGTAGATCATCGTACTGACGAGCCTTGATCCGCTCAAATAATAAAGAATGAGCTACAACACATGCAATAACTCGACTGGGCTCTAAAATATCCAACCTCACAAGTCTGTGAGCTAAGGCCTGAATGTCAAAAGCCAATAGCCTCTCCTCTGCTGAAATGAATGCCAAACTACCCATACCCGCGGCCTTTCTGCTCAAGGCATTCGCAACCACATTCGCCTTGCATATATGGTAAAAGATGGTAATATCATAATCATTCAGTAACTCAAGCCACTTGGGCTGCCTCAAATTAAGATCCCTCTGCTTAAAAAAATGCTACAAGCTACGATGATCGGCGTGAACCTCACAGATTACCCCATAAAGATAATGCCTCCAAATCCTAAGAGGAGGAACTCTCGCGGCCAACTCCAAATCATGTATATGGTAATTCTTCTCGTGGGGATTCACCTAACGTGAAGCATATTCAATAACTCGCCCCTCCTACATCAATACACAACCCAGGCCAACGCGTGAAGCGTCAAAATACACAGTATACCTCCCTAAACCGGAAGGCAACACTTACACCGGTGTTGTAGTCAATCCGATCTTGAGCTTCTGATATCTCGCCTCGCAATCATCGGAGCATCATAATGGAGCACCCTTATGGGTCAATCTACTCAAAGGTGTCGCAATAGATAAGAAACCCTCCATGAACCGATGATAATAACCTGCTAACCCCAAGAAGCTCCTAATCTCAGTTGTTGTGGTAGGACGAGGCCAACTCTAGACTGCCTCGATCTTCCTAGGATCTACCTTAATACTCTCACCTGATACAACATGCCCCAAGAATGCCGCAGAATCTAACTAGAACTCACACTTGGAAAACTTAACATATAGCTTCTATTCCAGCAAGATCTGAAGCATAACTCTCAAATATTGCTCGTGCTCCTCCATACTACATGAGTAGATCAATGTCATCAATGAAGAAAATTACAACTAAGTAAAAATATGGCTTGAACACTCGGTTCATCAAATCAATAAACGTCGATAGGGCGTTGCTCAAGCCGAAAGACATCACTAGAAATCATAGTGGCCATATCTAATCCGGAAAGCTATCTTCAGAACATTCGAAGCACGACCCTGGAACCCTGCAACAGGTCAAACAATCATCAATACACGGAAACGAGTACTTGTTCTTAATGGTAACTTTATTTAGTTGGCAATACTTAATGCACATTCGCATACTCCCATCCTTCTTTCTCACTAATAACATCGGTGCACCCTAAGGAAACACACTCGACCTGACAAACCCCTTTGCTAGCAACTCCTCAAGTCGTTCCTTCAATTCTTTCAACTCTTTCAGAGCCATGCGGTATGGTGGAATAGAGATAGGCTGCGTACCTGGCGGCAAATCAATATTGAAATCGATATCACGATCTGGTCACATGCCTGGTAAATAGTAAGGAAACACATCAGAGAAATCCCCCAACCACGAGCACTGAATCAATCGTGGGAGTATTTGCAGTAGTATCTCGAACATAAGCCAGATCATCCAAACAACCCTTCACAACCATGTTTCAAGCCTTCAAGAAAGAGATAACCCGACTAGATGCACTGATAGATGAATCACTTCACTCCAATCTAGGCAACACTAGCATTGTCAAGGTAATAGTCTTGGCATGGAAATCAAGAATGGGATGATACGAAGACAACCAGTCCAGGCCTAAGATGACCTCAAAGTCGGTCATGTCAAGCAACAGAAGATCTTCTCTGGTCTCATAACCATAAAAAGTCACAATACAAGACTGGTAAACCCGATCCACAACAACAGAATCGCCCACTGGCGTGGACACATATACAGGAGCACCCAAGGACTCACGAGAGACATCTAGATAATGAGAAAATATAGAAGAAACATATGGATCAAATAATACTAAAGCATCCCTAATGCAGACAGAAATAATACTTGTGATCACGTCATCTGAGCCTACTGCATCTGGTCTGGCTGGAAAAGCAAAGAACCTAGCTGGAGCGCCACCTGAATAGCCTCCACCTCTAGGGCGATCCCTTCCCACCTGCCCTCCATCTCTGGCAGGTCGGACGACAACTGTGGCAACTGGTGCGATAATCATAGATTGATGGTCCTGCTGTACTGCTTTGCCCCGAAGCCTGGGGCAAAATATCCTCAAGTGACCACGCTCCCCGTACTCGCAGTAACCTCTCGGTGCAGAAGATGACTAACCCTGAGGCTGACCTTGGGGACCTGAATACCTATTGGAATAACCATGTATAGACGGTGGACAAGGAGATATTTGGAATGGCACTGAAATAGGGCCGTATTGGTGCATCCCGAGAAGGTGGTGATGCTGAATAAGTGGGTCAGCTGGACTAACCCCTAGCAAACTGACCTCTACCCCCATATGGGGGAATTGCTGAATCCTCTAGAATGTTGAGGCCTCTTCTCCCCCATCGTATACAATTGGATCTCGTTGCAGATATGTCACGACCCCAAATTCCTAAACCGGCCATGATGGCGCCTATCATGGAACTAGGCTATCCAACCATTTCAGACTATCAATATATATATATATATATATATATATATCATAATTTCCCAAAATTAGCAGATTTTAAAATAACAGAATGAGATGAAACAAAATACACACTTCCCCAAAACATGGAGTCAACTGTCATGAGCATCTAAGACTGAAAATACAATGTACAACATAGTGGCTTGCTACAACAAAAGTCTGAGGTACAAAAGACCAAAAGAAACTATGATCTGAGGGAAGGAAAGGAGGTGAACTGGGGACGCTGAGCAGCTACCTCAATCCTCGAACAACTCTGAGCTCATCCGAAAATCAACTAGTGAGATAGTCTGATACCTGGATCTGCACACAGAGGTGCAGGGAGTAACGTGAGTACGCTAACTTAGTAAGTAATTAATGTAACTAAAAACTTGAGTGTAGTGACGAGCATTTAAATCATGTAAATCCATATAATGAGTAACAGTGGAAATGAATAAATCAAGTCAAGAATTCTACAATTCTGAATATTTCATAAAACTCCGATTTCCATTTAAAAATCTCGTATAAAAACAGTTATCCAACTTTTATTATCAGAGGCTCAGTGTAAAGAAGAGCGAAAACAGCATTTTCATAAAATATAAGCCCCTCGGGCATAGTATCACTCACAATAAATCCTCTCGGGTAAGCCTCTCAGTCAATCGTGACTCCACTATCAGTATCTCATGCTCTCACTCAATACTCTTACTTAGCAAGTACCATGAACACACACAAATGCTGTGGGGGGGCAGTCCGCTCCACTACTATATATATATATATATATATATATATATATATATATATATATATATATCTTTCGATCCAAATCTCCTCAATGATAAAACCACCGGAACTCAGTGCGCAACTCAGAATTTATCATGCAATGCAGTACAGGGAGAAAGCTCCCGGAATCTCGTCCGTAGTCCCAATNAGTATATCTGCTGCGGCGTGCAGCCCGATCCAATATGTATATTGCTGCGGCGTGCAGCCCGATCCATATATAACATATATTGATGCGGCGTGCAGCTCGATCCATATATATATAATCTCTATTGCTGCAGCGTGCAGCCCGACCCACATATAATATATAACATATATATTGCTGCGGGGTACAGCCCGTCCCATAACTATCCTCACATACTCGGCGCTCGGCCTAACACATATATACTGCTGCGGGGTGCAGCTCGATCCATGTCTATCCTTACATACTCGGCTCTCAGCCTGACTCAGTCACCCTCACAAGCCACTTGGGTAATTCATCTCAACTTATGAGACTCGGCCCAAAATATTTTTTCAAAGTTTTCAAAGCAGTGAGATAACAGTGAAAATAACAACAAGTAGGAAACATGACTGAGTTCGCAATTGTTCTGACAGAATAGTGGTAGAATAGTGTAAAAGTACCCCCTGAGGGTCTAAACAGGTCGGCAAAAGGCCCCAAATATGGAAAATACCCCTGAGGGTGTAAACAGATCGGCACAAGGCCCCAAATATGGCTCACAATCCATAACAAGTATAAACTTCTGAAAGACAGGATGTCGTAAGGTTTCAAATCGAATACACGGCTTAATAGTCGCTACGAGACGGACCAAGTCACAATCCCTATCGGTGCACGCCCCCACGCTCGTCACCTAGCGTGTGCGTCACCTTATTTATCAACACAATATCAAATAACGGGGTGTCATACCCTCAGGTTTACAGTTACAATCATTACTTACCTAAAAATAGCCCAAAAGCTACTCCGCGTTGCGCTTGCCCCTTGAATTGGATCCCAAATGCTCTGAATCTAACCAAAATCAGATTAATATCATCAATATACTCTAACGGAACAAAACCTAACCGAAAGATATAAATTTTAACACAATTCTCAAAATTCGGCCAAATCCGAGCCCCGAGCCCCGGGACCACATCTCAGAATTCTATAAAATTTACATCACTAGAATCCTCATCCTCCCAAGATTCTATACATACCAAAAACTCCACAATCGGACCATAATTGCCCACTCAAATCACCAAAAGAATTTCTAAATTTCCTCCCCATTTTCCCCAACTTTTCCCACTTTAATTCTTCAAATTACAAGCCTAATCCGTTACAAAATAACATAAAAACGAGTTTTAGAATCCGGGAACTTACCTCCACTAAAGACCTTCAAATTCCCCCTTCAATTTTCTCTCAAACAAGCACAACCCGCATGCAACAATGGAAGAAATGACAAAATATTCGCGGAGGCACCCATTTATACAGTTCTGCCCAGTTAATCTGCACCTGCGGTCCCAGGTGCGCACCTGCGAAAGTCCACTAACAGTCCAATTCTCGCACCTGCGGACTCCTCTAGCCTTGCCTCTTTTCTCACCTGCGCAATGATCTTCGCACCTGCGGCTCCCCATCTGCAGGTGCGGCCACACCAATAGATTCACACCAGCAGCTATTTTGCTGCAAATTCTTAAGTCCAACCCTCTGTTAACCATCCGAAATCAATCCCAAGCCCCTCGGGGCCCTAACGAAACATACCATCACACCCCATAGCATCATTCAAACTTACTCGAGCCTTCGAACACCAAAAACAACACAAAAACACCAAAATTACATCAAATTCAAGCCTATAAACTTTGAAACTTCAAAATCTCGCCAATGATGCCGAAACCAACCCAAACACATCCGATTGACCTGACAATTTGCACACATATTCAAAATGACATTACGAACATGCTCCAACTGTCAGAATTCCATTTCGACCCCTATAGCCTATTTTCCACTGCTGACTGAAAATCGCCAAAAATTAACTTTCGCCAATTCAAGCCTAATTCTACACCGCACATCAAAACTTCATTCCGAACACACTTCTAAGTCCCAAATCACCTAACAAAGCTATCCGAGCCATAAAATCCGCACTCCGAGGTCGTTTACCAATAAGTCAACTCCCAGTTTGACTTTTCATCTATTAATATAATTTAAGAGACTAAGTGCCTCAGATCTCACCACGACCACTCCGGGGCTAACCTCACAAAATGACCGGCCGGGTCGTTACAAGATACCCTCAATTCTCCAAGCTCTCTCCATAACCTGCTCGTAGGGAGTCCCTATCTTAACCTCTCGGGCAATAGTAACCTGAATACCATAACACAAGCCCGAAATAAACCTCCACACTCTCTCTGCATCGATGGGTAGTATCATAAGTGCATGGTGAGACAACTCAAAGAACCTCACCTCATAATTTATCATAGACATATGGCCTTGCTGGTGCTGCTCGAACTTACCTCGTAGCTCTTCCCTCAAAGAAGGTGGGATATATCTCTCCAAAAAGAGATGTGTGAACTGATCCCAAGTCAAGGGAGGCGAACTCGCTGGTCTACTAAAAAGATAGGACTGCTACAATGTATGGGTCCTGCCCTCCTGAAATGTGGTGAATCCCACCCCTGTTGGACTCCAATAGTCTCATGTTGTGCAACCTGTATCTATTACAATCAATAAAATCCTAGGGGTTCTCACGACACTCACCGCCAAAGGAAGGAGGAGGAAGTCTAGTCCATCTATCCAACAGCTTATGCGGCTCGACCATCGCATCTTGTCTAGGCTTTAGTACAGCCGCTGCAACTGGTTGAGCCCTGCCCTGTGATGACCTGATAGGTCATCTTATGTTATAGAACCTAATTCTACACTTTTAAGCCTTAAACTCCTCATTTTAGCCTTCGTCAATTTGCACGCGCAGTCCAGGTGCTTTTTCCAGAAAGCTTTTATGTTAAAAACTAAGAAAATATGAAAAAATTTCCTTAAAATTCTTTTGAGTTGACTTCGGTCAACGTTTTGAGAAAACAGACCCAGATTCGTGTTTTTATGGTCTCGGTGGGTCCGTATCATGATTTGGGACTTGGGCGTATGCCGGTAATCGAATTCAGAAGTTCCTAGCCCCAGTTATCGCACTTTGTTGAAATTTGAAAGTTAAAGGCTTAATGACTTTGAAATATTTGACTAATGTTTGACTTTTTGGATATCGGGTTTAACCCGATATAGGTCCAATACTATATTAATGACTTGTCTGTCAAATTTGGTGAGAAACAGAGTTGGTTTAACATGATTCAGACGTCCGGTTATGAAATTTGAAGTTCATGAATTCTCTTGAAAATTCCTTTGATTTGATGCCAAATTCATAGTTCTAGGTGTTATTTTGGCAATTTAATCACACGAGCAAGTTCGTATGATGTTTTTAGACTTGTGTGAATAGTTGGTTTAGAGCCACGAGGGCTCGGGTGAGTTTTGGATAGGCTACTGAGTGGTTTGGACTTAGAAAAACCCACCTGGTGTTTCAGTTTTGGTGTAGGCCTCTGATCTTGCATTTATGAGGTCAAGCCTCGCATTTGAAATATGGTAGCAAACCTGTCAGTTTCGCATTTGTGACATAATCTTCACATTTGCGAAGAGACCCAGTTGTGCAATTGCGACCAGGTCTTCGCTTTTGAGATGGGGACTGGGGGGAGCTACTTCACATTTACGATCAATGGGTCGGATTTGCAATCAGGCCAGTTCGCATTTGCAAAAAATTCATCGCATTTGCGATGGAAGGAGAGATGTGAAGTTCTTCACATTTGCGTGGTTTGCATTTGCGAACCCCAGGTCACAAATGTGACATCTACAACTTATCAAAATTGGAGTTAGACGTGATTTTTGTTCATTCTCTCAAATTTTAAAACTTAGAAACCCTAGAGGCAATTTTTCAAAGAACTCTTCTTCCCCAAATCATTGGTAAGTGATTCTAAACTAGTTTATTTCAATCTTTCGCTACATTTCCTAAGATTTAAACCTAAAATCTTGTGTTTTCATGGTGGAAATTTGGGGTTTTGGGTAGAATTAGGGATTATTGTAAATTGGGGATTTAGACCTCAAATTGAGGTCGGATTCCAAAACAAATTATATAACCGGGATAGGGGATGAACGGGTAATCGAGTTTTGGTCCGAATTCTGGGATTGGACCAAGCGAGCCCGGGGGTTGACTTTTTCAATAATGACCTAAATTGAATCCTTTGCTATCATGGGTAGTTCCTAAGGCTTAAATTGAATCGTTTGGTTGGTAATTTGCTAGATTCTATTGGATCGGAGGCTTGTATTGAAGGCAATGTCGTGATTGAGATTTGAGTGGACATTTGGAGCGAGGTAAGTGTCGTGGTTAACCTTGAGGGGTTAGGACTTGTTGGTCTATTTTCTACATGTTTAGATGTTGGGTACAACGTATATGTGAGGTGAAGAGTACTTATGTGTTGTTGTCAGTTTAAAGCATGTGGGTGGGACTTGTTCCTTGTAGTTTATTGCTTATTTTGATCTTGTTATCCATTCTTAGACTAGTTACTTACTAGATTGATCTTTTTTACCGTATTTATGGGTTTTTGTGATAATTGAGTATTGATTCCAAAGTTGAGGTTGGTAATGTGGAACCATTGTTGAAGTAAGGCTTGTTCTTGTTGATCCTATCTCCCTGTTATTACTTGTTCATTGTTATTTGGTAAGGGAGAGTGTTAAAGCACGAAAGGTAATGACGTGCAGTATCATTGTTTCATTGTGAGATTGAGTGTAATGCACGAAGGATGATGCCGTGCCATATTGTGAGTGTTAATGCACGAAGGGTGATGTCGTGCCATGTTATGAGAGTTAATGCAAGAAGGGTGATGTCGTGTCATATCTATTGATTTTTATTGAGAGTGGGAGTAAAAGCATGAAGGGTGATGCCATGCAGTATCATTGTTTCTTTGTGAGGCTGAGAGTAAAAGCACAAAGGGTGATGCCATGCAATTTACTTTATTTTGTTTAACTATTTTCACTTGTTAAAGGCATATTGATTGTTCTGGTTATCATTTCCGTTGTAGTTCTCGTACTTGTATCCCCTTTAGCATGTCCCCGTCCCAATAGTACATGTTTATCTGTTATTTGTTGTTATCTCATACATATATTGTTATCTGCACAGGTTTATTATGTGGGTGTATTTTTATAGCCTCGTCACCACTTCGTCAAGGTTAGGCTCGACACTTACGAGTATATGGGGTCGATTGTACTCATACTATACTCTGTATTTCTTGTGCAAATTTTGGTATCGGCCCTAGCTGATCGTGAGACTCGGCAGTCCGGACTTGCTTATCAGATACTCAAGGTAGATCTGCTGGCATCCGCAAACCTTGGAGTCCCTTTCTAGTTTCCTTATTTTGTTGTTTCTTTTCATTCAGAACAGTTGTATTTCTTTCAGACTCTGTTTGTAGTAAATAGTAGAAGCTTGTGAGTTGTGACTCCAAATCCGAATTGTATCAATGTTATGGTCTTTATGTTATTCGCATTTCAATTTTAGCTTCTATTTAGATTAATTGATTCTATTATTGAATTTGACTAAAATTGGCTTAAAGAATCCTTTAATGTTGGCTTTCCTAGCAAGTGAAATGTTAGGCGCCATCACGGTTTCGAAGGTGGGAATTCTGGGTCATGACACGCCCACAGGTAGTGCACCTGGGTCTGATATAAGGTAGCAGTATGCCCTGGAGCCTGAGCGGTAGTGTTTTGTGCTCCCCCTCCCGCCTGAGATGTGGATGGTATGCCGGAAATAACCCAACCTACATCATAGAGTCCATGAACTGCAGCATATGGCCCATGACCTCCTGAAATCTCGACGCGGACATGAACTCTTCAAGGGCCGGCTCAGTTGTAGTCACCTCACGTTGCTCCTCAATGACAGGTTCCTCCACTGGATCCGCTGGTGGTACAACAGGAGCAACTCCTGGACACCTTTGTCCTCTAGCAGGAGCTGGAGCCGTCCCTTGACCTCGGCCTCTAGCAACAAGGCGAGCAGCTCCTCCACCACCGGGTACATCTGCCACGCTCGCTCTCACCATCTTTGAGAAAATAAGAGAAATATACTTAGCACAACACCAAGTGCGTGATAGTAGATGAAGAAAGAGAAGTTTTCTAACACCCTATAGCCTCTCGAAGATAAGTGCGGACATCTCTGTGCCGATCCGCAAGAACCTATTAGGACCTCTCATGAATTGTGAAACCTATGTGAACCTAGTGCTCTAATACTAAGATGTCATGACTCAATTTTCACAGTAGGACGTGATGGCGCCCAAAGTCGGTGCTAGGCAAGCCAACGGTGAACTACCCATTTAGTTTCTCATTTTAATATTTGTAAAGTCATTGATTTTTATTTAATGAAAAAGCAATTAGTAAGTGAGTGTAGTAATGTAAAGAATAAACTAAACATGAGAGTAATATAGTGAATTAAATAATCAAAACCCATGAGTGTCTACTAGAATTCCCAAAACCCAGTGTCATAAGTGCACGAGCATCTAGTAGAATATACAAAACTCCCTAAAACTATTGTCTAAAACAGAATAGACTAGAAAAGATAAACATAACAAGAGAAGGCTCTGGGTGCTGCAGAAAGGAGCATGAGAAGCAGCTCACCACTAGGCCTCCGGGTAATGCGGATGCGCACCTAGACGAACTCCAGATGTACCTGCCTCAGAACCTACACAATATGTGCAGAAGTGTAGCATGAGTACGTAAACAACGTGTACCCAATATGTATCTAGTCTAACCTCGAAGAAGTAGAGATGAGGGGTCTACATCAACACTTACTAGTGGTCAATATACATAATGTGCAAGAATTTTAAATAGGCATGAAATACAACAACAATAATGGAATAAGAGGCAATAACTTAAATGATTCTTTAGCAAAATAACAAATTAAAAGTCTCTAAATATCACATGCTAATCTCAACAAATAAAGGCTAACATGTATTTATAAATTCACAAGTCATAAAGGATATATCGAGTATAATCGGACTCCGAGCGACAACACGTACGAGTTATGCCGATGCCGTACGGCCCGATCCATAATAATTGTTTAGATACACTATCGAGGTTGTACGGCCCGATCCATGGATGTATCACATAATATATATAAATATTGCCCAGGTGTTCGTCCTGATCCATGAATGTGTGTGTGTGTGTGTGTGTGTGTGTGTGTGTGTGTGTGTGTGTGTGTGTGTGTGTGTGTGTGTGTGTGTGTGTATATATATATATATATATGCGTTCGACCCCATCCACAGGAATAGAGAAATTCTTTGGACTACGAATTATGTGTTTACAACTCCAAGGTAAGCCCATAAAAGAATATAAATTTCCATTAATAATTAAACATTCCACCAAGTCTCTAAGTAATGAAGCTTGATTTAACATAATCTTTAACCAAATTTTATTTATTAATACAAGTAACTAAACTGGAAAATTGAGTTCAAATAGTGCAAGTAACTGTATAATAAAGTCCTATGTCTACCCAGACGTAACATGAATTTTTAGTTATGCACGTACTCTCGTCACTTCGTGCATACGTAGCGTCCACAAGTAGTAGCAAATAATAAATAAACACTTATGGGGTTAATTCCCTCTTACAAGGTTAGGCAAGAGACTTACCTCATTTTCAAGTCCACTTTCCGGTCCACAAATCACACTAAAAGCCTCAAGTCAGTGTTGAACAGTCTGAAACTAGCCAAAGAATGTACAAACTAATTAATAATTGCTCAAAAATTCATAATTCAACTATTAGAGTAATTACCCAACCCAATTTGGAAGGTTCCAAAAATTCACCCACGTGCCCACATGCACGGATTCAAAAAATATTTGTAAATAATTGTTACCCACATTCTCACGAACAAAAATATAGAATTTCTACCCAATTCCTTTATCATTTTCGTGGTCTAATCTCATTTATATCAAAACCTAAGTTTTTCATTAAACTCCTAAAATTTCCATATTTTACATGTTAAAATCTACTCATAATCTATGTATTTAACTTACATTATACAAAAATCGTTTACTTTCAATAGCTAGGTGAATTCCCCTCCAGAAAGCTCTAGAATTGGACAAGAAATGAGAGAAATGAAAAAAATAGGCCAAAGTCCCGTTTTTATTGAAGTCCACTGCCCAGACCTTCCTTCTTCGCGATCGCAAACAAGCCCTCTTGATCGCGAAGGCAAAATTTCCCAAGCCCCTAAAATCCTCTTACGCGATCGCGAGAAAGCCTTGTGAATTCGAAGCACAGGCCCTGCCAACCTACGTGAACGCGACCAGCATTCACAAATGCAAAGGTATTCGCTTGACCAGCCCCTAGGCCCAGGCCTTCTACGCGTACGCGAGATGGCCACCGCGAACACGAAGGCCAGAGGTCCCAAGCCTCCGCGAACGCGACCCCTACTTTGCGAATGCGAAGAACAAAATCACCTAGTCCCCAAATCCTTCATCGCGAATGCGGGGGTTCTTCTGCATTCGCGAAGAAGGAAACCAGAACCAGAATATCAGCAGTTTGGATATAGCTTCGGGCGGTCCAAAACGCACCCAAGCCACCCAGGATGCCATCCAACTGCACCAACAAGTCCATAACATAATACAAACCTGTTCAAACCCTCGGAATACGTAAAACAACAACAAAGCTAAGAATCGCACACGAAAACCAAATTGAATCAACTTATGAACTTCAAACTTCTCAACTAGCTCCGAATACGCCGAATCATACTTAGACTACTCGGAACGATACCAAATTTTTCATACATGTCATAAATCACCATATGTATCTATTCCTAGGCTCGGAATCCCAAATGGACCTCGATAACACCAAAGTCTACTCCAAACTAAATTTAAAGAAGTAGAAAACATTCAATGAACCAAGTTTCAACATTATGTGCCGAAATGCTCCCGGATCACCCGAAACTCGATCCGAACATATGCCCAAGTTCAAAATCATCATACGAATCTATTGGAACCATCAAATACCAGTTTCGAGGTTGTTTACTCAAAATTTTGACTCAAGACAAACTTGGCCATCTTAGGCCACTGTTAAGGAACTAAGTGTTTCGATTCCGATCCGAACCCTACCAAAACCAAACCAATCATCCCCACAAGTCGTAAAACAGTAAAAGCGCATACGGGAAATCTTAATTAGGGGAACGGGGATCTAAAAAGAAAAATGATCATTCATGTCATTACAATTACTAGTTCATCATGTTATCAATCAAACATTCAGGTTCATAACTACATTTATACAAATAGAGGACATATACTAATATAGAACATTGTTCATTTTAACAGGAAAAATAGGTATTAAAGGATTTTTTTGACCCTATATGTGACAAACATCAAACTTCTATTCTAGATTCTTACATAACTCAGGTTGTTAAGTTATTAAGGCAAGAAAGGTTTAACTTATTCTTCTATGAAGCAGTTTTAAATAAAAAGTATAGTAGCATAGACATGAAGTTCATAAGCGTAACTAGGCAAACACATGAGCATAAGGATTAACTGAAGACATTCAAACCTATACACAATGATGTTTTCAAAGAATTACAAGATTATAGGACATATTTGAAGGGAAGGTAACCTAACAACTAAGCTGGTGAGTTCAGACTATAATAACACACTTGCATTTGATCCTTAAGTATGCACAAAAAACATGATTCCAACATTATCAAAGTAGAAAGGTTAAGTATATGAAATATATCAGCAGGTGGTATAATATTTCTAATCCTAGGATCAATGTAATACTGGCGCAGCAGACATAAACTTCGAACATGATATTAGAAAAAAGCCTAAGACCACAACTTAATTGAGTTAGCAAAAGCATAGTACTATAGCTTGACAAAACATATATAGTGTTACACCCCATGTTTTTGTACGTGGAAGTACACCATAAGTAAATTGATATAAGCTCGTAAATGAGATGTTACATTCCACATTTCGTACGTTAAAGTTTCGTCATAAGCTAATCGACGTAAGTTTGGGAATGAGATTATTTTGAGATTATAAGCATTATGCTATTTCAAACAAGTGATGAGTAAATTTGTAAAGGTGAGAGGGTAAGCTAATCAATGAAAATAAATTTTTGTCAAAGTTTGGCATGTTGGTATAAGATATGGCCCGAGCTAAAATACCCGGTAATAATGGACTAATGTCATACAAGGTACCACATGACCATGATAGTAAGGTGTATAAGGTGTGTTAAAAGTGAGTAGTATTTTAAGTAATTTGAGATAATTCTTAATTATGTGGATAATTGGGTAATTATTGATTGGAAGGGGAGATTAGCTAATTAATCAATATTTTTGGATAAGATTAAGGGGGCATCACCCCTTAACGTGGAAGCCCAAAAGAAGTGACTTTTGAGTCACATTTCAAGGTGGCAATTTAGTGGCTTAGTCATCCTAAAGTGGGGCCCACAAGGACCAACAAATTTAAGAGAACCTTTATCTCATTAAGGTGATGCTAAGCTTACAAAATTTTATGGATGAGCTTCAACATGTTACGGATAAAATCTCAAAACAAGGAGATTATATGAAATCTTCAACAAAATTTGCATCTTAGCATCTTAGTAATGTCATTTTCTTGAAACAAAATTCAAACAACATCTCTTAGCGGTTAGTAACGTGAGATTTGGCAATTTTAGGGGAGTACGGTTCAATCTTTATCAAGAATATCATACGAATTTTCCCCTACTTCGATCCGTCGTTATGTGTTCTTCACAAAAAAATGTGTGTTAGAAGGATTATCAAGAGAATCGGCTCAGGTATGTTAAGGCTAAGCTCTTCCTTCATTTTGGAATGATCTCGTAATTTCATGTGTTTGATAACGAGGCATAAAGAGAAGTTCATACTCCCGAATTTATATATATTATCCTAGTCTCATAAGTTACAGTATTCTCCCTTATCGGGACTTTATATTCAATTGAGTATTGTCTCCTTCTAGTCAAGAGAGAAGAGGACATATATATATAATAGTATTTTCACCACCATCGAGCTATAATCGGTGGGCGGGCTCATATTGGGCAACCTCAGATCAGATGGTAAGTTATATACCGAGCCTACTATGGCCGAGCGCCTATGAGTGAGCCAAGCATGGCCGAGATACAGAGCCTAGTATGGCTGAGCGCCTATAAGCGAGCCTACTATGGCAGAGCAGTTATATATATATACCGAGCCTTATAAGGTCGGACATCTATTTTACTTACTAAATTGAGAGAGTTGAGTTAGTATCAGTATGTAAGCATATCTTCAGATTATCTTTGACTCCCAGTTACTTTCAGATATTATTTTATTGCCTTACATACTTGGTACATTATTTCGTACTGACGTCCCTTTTTTTGGGGATGCTGCATTTTATGCGTGCAGATTCAGACAGACATATGGGTAGACCTCCTCAATAGGTGTTGCCTAAGTTTAGCTTGATTCGTAAGCTCCACGTCCTTCGGAGTTGCCAGGTTTGGAGTTTTGTGTACATCTTATGTATATATGTATATATGTTGTGAGTAGGTTGGGGCCCTGTTCCAATCACAGTACATCTATCAGTAGAGGCTTGTACACATATCCTGTCAGTTAGTGCAGTATGTTGGGCTTGTAGGCCTTGTATGTATATTTGGTTGGTTTGTCAGCTGTAGTAATTATGACGGCCTTGTCAGCCTAGCCTTATATTGATGTTTAGTCAGCATGAGTTTTCATCCAGTTTTATATTTTGCTTTGCAAATTGTCTTGCCATGTGACCCATGGCCAAAGTATGACATTATATGTTCAGAGTCCCTTAGTCGCAACTTGTTTCACAAGGATAGGTGAGGCACCGGGTGTCGGTCTCGCCCCCTAGGTTCGGGGTGTGATATATAGAATCATTAAAGTCTCTTAACCAACTGCAGGAGTTCGGTAGGGATTAGAGTGTTCATTTTCTTAAAAAAACAATTATCTGATGAAGTTCATTAACTACATTAACACAGAATAACCAGCTAACATTGAATGGTCGCAGATTATCATTAGACAATTGACTCAAATAATAAGGCTAATACATGAGAACGAGACATCATAATCAATCACAAACTATATCATATACCATAAACAATAGAAGAAAATATGGTAAGCATAGAACACACAAACAATCAAAAGAAAGGGAGGGTCAGTGAACACTAACCTTCTACGGAGCAGCAAACCAAATAAAAGATTTTTTATTTCGCCATTTTAGGAATCAAACGCAAGCTTCGGACAATAGATGAACTCAGAACAAGAGAAGAGAAAGAAAAATTTAAAATCAGTAAGAA
This sequence comes from Nicotiana paniculata, assembly GCA_005239505.1. Lineage (NCBI taxonomy): Eukaryota > Viridiplantae > Streptophyta > Magnoliopsida > Solanales > Solanaceae > Nicotiana > Nicotiana paniculata. The sequence continues at coordinate 81,025 of ML366706.1, forward strand.
AATCTAAAGCTTCCTTTTCTTTCTTTCTTTTAGATAGCATTTGATTATTTTTGGTGTTAGATGATGCTGGTGTTATTGTTAGATGAGCCATTAAGACTCTTATTTATAGTGGCATTCAATGCCTTAGGGTTTCAAAAGATTTGAATTAGGTAGTGGAAGATGATGATGGTCGAGATGATGGTAGAAAAGCGAGTAAAATCAGAGAATACGGAGGGAAAATAGTGAGGAGTTTTACCTGAGAAGAGAAGTCGACCATTTGAATCGAAGGACTATCGGTCAAAGATTCAATGTCCAGAGGTCTCTACTTTTGACCTTTAGACATTGAATAATCATGATGAAGCCTGAGAAACTTTCATGCATGCTCCGATTTGAAAGAAGACAAGAGAAATCAGAAGACTTGAAGTTCATCATTGAATCTAGGGTTTTAGATTTGGTTTTTTTTAATTTTATTGGTGGAAATGGAACGAAATTTGTGTGAATCAAGGATAGCAGGGACAAGATGGATGATTCGAGGTTGAATCAAGTGACCTTGAACAAATTTGTGCAAGGATTTTGATTGGTGGGGTTTGATGGATTGAGAGAGAAAAGAGGAAGAAGGGAAATTTGCATGGTCAGTCAAGATAGAAATGAGTAGGGTTTGGGCGTCTCTAAGGTTTAAAGTGCACGAATGAATCTGGGTCGTTAGATCATTTGATCAACGGCCCTAATATGTCGGTTGTTGGATTTTCTGTGATCCAACAGTGGAGATGAGGTCGGGCAAAGGTTTTAAAATAATGAAAAAGGCGGGGATTAATGTGGACCATTGATGGATTGGATCAATGGTCCAGATGTGTCGTGCTTCTTCTGTGAGTGTTTGAAAATAGTGACGTGACACAATTCTATTGGCTCTTAAGGGTTTGGGCGGATTGACAACATGGAATGGGGGTTAATTTTTGGACCGAGTCGGGTGATTTGGCCTGGTATTTCGTGCAAGTTTTGATTTAACAAATAACCAAATTGGATTTAGTTGAGCCTTTGTTGTGACTGATTAATTATTGTGATTGATTAATTATTTACCATATGATGAGATTCGTTGTGATTATTTTGTGTTTTTTGCTTCGTCCTTGCGGTATTGATTCATTGTATGGTACCGATGGGGAGTTGTACCTATTGGATTTGTCGGATAGTTCTCTCATGTGTTTCTCTTTTCATCTTTAGTTATATTCGAGTGTGCTTGTTGGGTTCAGATTGCGATTTATGTGACTAGGTGGCGTTTGATGTGGGTTTTTTTCGGTCGAATAGCTTGTATTGGATGAGATGAGATTATTGGACCCGAAATTAGTGTGATCAGACCAAGATGAGATATGTCTAGATAAGAATGTCGTTGATCAGCTTAGAGCTTGGTGTTGATTCCAGTCGGGTGAAAGAATTCCACGATTTGTTAGTTGGGTGACTAGTATGAGTTTCCACATGTTTCTTCTCTCATTAGTAATGTGGTAAAGGTTTTCAACAAAGTTGTAATTGATATAAGGTTATTTCTCGGTACCGTACTGGGTAATGGGTAGCTATTGTTACCGAAGATGTTTCTAGGGGCATATGAGTGATGGGTTATGGCATATGGTTATACCTTGTGAATGTATTTATGATTTGTTGCAGTTGGTTGAGGTTTATATAGTGTGTATATGAGAATAAAGTCTTAGGAAGAGGCTTGGATGTAGAAATTTAGTTCAAAGTCTTATCGGTAAGAGTGGACCGAATAATCTTTAGTCGAGATGGTGTGGAGGGGATCCTATGGGTTTAGGTGACATGGGATCACCCGTGTGTATGTGTACATTAAGTTTGTGCAGCTTTAAGAGGGGGAGAATGTAACGACCCGATCAGTAGTGTTGTGTATTAGAGCCTCGTTTCCCCTTTTTGAAGCTTCGCGTGTGTGTATTTAGGTCATGTGACTTGCACGAATACTGAGTGATTGAGTGTGGCGAGTGATTGAGCATGATGTGTGGAAAGTGTGAGTCAGTGAGATTGAGTACTTTGAGAGTGTGAGTAGATGAGTTTATCAATGAGATACATTGCATTTGACATGCGTACACGAGATACATGCATAGAGATTCATTTCTTTCTGCTACTCCGGTTTTGGTGACATTCATGGTTTCACCTGCATATTGACACGTAGGAATAGAGATGCATTTTCCTCATGCCATTTGAAAATGAAACATTTACCTGTTGAAAGCTTTTTGGAAAAATTACAGTTTTCAAACTTACTCATATTTTTGGCGATTTCGATAAAGGATTTGGGTTTCACTGATATACTTGGAAAGCAGGCCTATTTTCTAGAACTGTGAATGAGCTAGCATTTTATCTCTGAGTTACTTCTTTTGTTACATTCATTATGTTGTTATATATTGTTGTTAGCTATTGGTGTTGGACTCCGACCTATGTTCCAGCTCGTCACTACTTTCAACCTAATGTTAGATTTATTACTTATTGAGTACATGAGGTCAGTTGTACTCATACTACACTTCTGCACCTTGTGTGCAGATGTTTCCTGCTGACGTTGTTGTGATCGACAAGAGCTGGATTTGAAGATGTACATGCGTTCCGGTTGTAGCTGCCTCTTGTTCATGGTATCTTTAGACTTATGCAAAATCTATTTATGTATTATTCTGACAGATGATGTATTTTTATTTCACACCAGCATTGTAAATTTTAATCTTAGAAACTCATGATTTGTCCTACCAGTCATTGGAAAATGTATAAGATTCAGATAATTTCTTTACTTAATTGTCTTATTAAATATCATTGGAATTGGATAGTTGTTAATTGGCTTACCTAGCAGGTTGGGTTAGGTACCATCACGACTAGTTGGATTTTGGATCGTGACAAAAATACATCATTGTTTGGGATACAATAAACAGTAGCAAAATAAAGTAAGATGGTGACTCCGAGGCCCGCGAGCAGAATAACAGGTATACCTTGAAGTCTCCAATAGCTCGACACCACTCTCTAATGACCAATACGATCTGGGGTACCTGGATCTGCACAAAGAATGTGAAAAAACATAGGAGGAGTACACCACAGTCGATACCCAGTAAGTATCAAGACTAACCTCAGTGGAGTAGTGACGAGGTTTAAGTCAAGGCAGTCACTAGTCAAATAACTTGTGCAATATGTCAATATAAACCTGATAACAGAGAATATAACAAAACAAATATCAACAAAGAGCTGGGCACGTGATAACATGGAAAATCAACCAATGACTCATAAATACAAATTGAAATCATTTAAGGAAAATAAGGATATGTTCAAAACATCAACCCCCTCCAGCACATGAGTAATATAAAGGATCACCCTGAAATATCACATAACATCATCAACAAGGCACCCTTATGTCACTGTGTGAGTATCAAAATAAAATATTTCCCCTTAGCTACACATGCATAAGCCACTCCTATCCCTCTGCATGCACATCAATAAATACCACACTTATGTCACCGCATGCGCATCTCACCACCCTTATACTCCATAATACAACAATCAACCTGCACAACAAGCCCATATGTATCACAATATCAAAAAGCAACAATCTCCTAAAGTCACATCAAGATATAACCAACGGCTCACCAACAAAGTTCATATTAATATGACAATAGCATAAGAGTGGGGGAATATTCAACAATAAAGCATGTTCATATAGAAAACAAACTCAATTTAAGGCATATTAATAACCTAAGGCCTAATTCGATCACAAATCAAACATATGCCCGTGAACACACTCGCCATCTCATGTACATGTTGTTTCACATAGCATAAATAATGCAATTTAGACCAAACCTAAGGGGTAATTTCACCACACAAAGTTAGGCAAGATACTTATCTCAAATAGCCCCAATCAATACTCTAAAAATGCTTTTTCGTTAAAATTCAACTCCGCTCGGCTCAAACCTGGCCAAAATGACTTAATAATATCAACGATTCAAAAGAAACCAATTTTGATTAATAAAATTGAGATATTTACACAATTTTCAAAAAGTCAACAAAAGTTAATCGTGGGGCCGCCCGGTCAAAACACGAGTCGAGGGCCAATCTCGACTATCTAAAATCCCATGAGTCCAAATATGTGATTGGTTTTTAAATCTGAGTCCAAATCGATTCTCAAATTTTCATTTTTCAAAACATAGTAAAACAATCCCCAGAATTTTCCTTCAAATCTCATGATTTTGATGTTAAGATTCATAAATAATCATGTTTTAATATCAGAATTGAGTTAAAATCACTTACCCAATAGCTTTGAATGAAAATTACCTCCTAAAATCGCCTCTCAACGAGTATAGGGCTCAAAATATGATAAAATGAGATTAAGTCCCGAAATTCTATCTTTTAACCCAGCTGCAAACGTCACATTTGCGACCTGAGATTCAAAAATGGGACTTCTGCAAATACGACATAGGGATCGCAAAAGTGAACCCTGTCATCCCCAATGTCGCAATTGCGACCTGAACATCACTTTTGCTATGCCTGCCCATGTCGCAAAAGCGGTCTGCCCAAGCCCAGATCCCCTTTTGCAATTGCGATCAAGGCATCGCATTTGCGATGCATGACAGCCCTTGACCACTCCACAATTGTGACATATCCTTCGCAATTACAATCTGGTGCCCACATTTGTGATAACTGTAGCACCAGCAATCTGAAACTCAAATCCAAAGATCTGAAACACGTCCGAGATCCGCGGGCGCCACACCAAACATCCATACAAGTCTATAAATATCCTACAAACTTGCTCACGAGATCAAAACACCAAAATAAAATTCGGTACCACGAACCGAACACCAAAATGCATAGAATTCATAGCGAAACTCAAAAACTCCTAAAATCACAACCAAATGTCTGATTCCTACCAAACCAACTCGGAATGACACTAATTTTTTGCGTGAAAGTTCCAAATGATAAATGGAACTATTCTAACTTTCGAAACAAAACTTCGAACCCGATAGCCATAAAGTCAACCCACGGTCAAACTTAGGAAGTTTCTAAATCTTTAAATTGCCAACATTCGGTAAAAAGAGCTAATTCAACCAAGGAACCTTCGAATTCAATTCCCAACATACGCCTAAGTCCAAAATCACCATATGAACCTATTGAGACCATCAAATACTATTTCGGAGTCGGTTATATAAAAGTCAAAGTTTGATCAACTCTTCTGATCTAGGCCTCCAAATTAGGAACTAAGTATTGCAAATCAATCCAAAACCTCCCCAAAACTAAATCAACAATTCCCGCAAGTCATATAACCACAAATACACACACTGAAATCTTCAAAAGAAAAACAAGTCTCAAATACGTAAAATGACCGGTCGGATCATTACAACCATCTAGCCGCCATTAAAATATCAACCCACTATCAATACTCACTTCAAAGGATATTTAGTACCAATCATCGATTATAAGAATAAGAAAAAGACCCAAAGAAAGAAGGAGAAGAAGAAGAAGAAGAAGAAGAAGAAGAAGAAGAAGAAGAAGAAGAAGAAGAAGAAGAAGAGGAGGAGGAGGAGGAGGGGGAGGAGGAGTCATATTAACAAAAGTAAGAAGAAGTAAATATTTGTACGGAGAAACTAAAAATCTAAAAATATAACTCTTTGTCTGAGTTATGTCACAATGAAATTGGTGACCATTGTATGGATAATGATGATAGATGTGGATAATAGAGGTCGGCGAAGCAATAATAGAAGAAATGAAGAGTGGCCGAAGAAGAAGATGGATCAAAAGAGAATAAAGAACGAAAATGTTTGATTTTATAAAATAAAAGAAAGAGAAAGAGAATGGGACTAAAAGTGACTTTGGGAAGGAAAGTATGTGCATTAGATTCAATAAAAGAAGAGAAAGATGGTGAAAATAAAATTGGTTTTGAGAAGGGAAATAAGTACATTAGAAACTGTGGCTATAAAATATTTATTGTTTCACTAGATATGATGAACTGGGTAATTCCCAAAAGTGGGACCGAAATTTATTTTTATTTGTTTCTTAGGTGTTACACCACATAGATTTCTCAATAATATATGAAATAACTGATTAGTATTTCTACTGTAGGTATTATTTTTACTTTCAAAAAATAAGTCACCTGCGGCTAATTCAATCCATTCTTCTTGAAGCTCTTGTGAAATGGTTTATGTCCTGAAATCGGAAGTTCACACTCAGCGTGAAGGAAAGTGCTTCTACTCTCTCTGAGCCCTCCATACAGTGGCACATCACTAGCCTTGCCTTAGTTCTCTTATTGTTCAATGTTGTCGCGTAAGAAAATATCTCGAGAACTCTAGGAAGATCGAATTAGGTGTCAACACAACCTCGATCTCAGTACAAAAATCATGATGGAATCGACAATGGTCAATCTTCCTTCTTCTTTGCATCTCGACTGGGAGCATGAAAACAAAATTGGAAGAGGGCTCAGGTATCAACTTCCTTAGCCTGCATTGATCAATATCAATAAGAATAGCAGTCATATAGGTATAAGTTAGCGCTTCTTTGCTTGCATCCTTTCCTCTCTTTCTTAATGAAATAAATATAGATGTCTCATCTCGTGAATCTCCCCAAGCTTAAACCTTGGAGAAGACTCTTACGTTGAAGGGGAGAGAAGAATAAGAAGGGTACTGTTACACAGATAGGCTGTAGGAACACTGTTTAGTTTTTTTAACCGATATACATAGATTATACAATAGTTATATATAGTTATACATACTATATATAAATTTTACATATATTATACATCTGCCGACTATTTTTAGCTTAAGAAATTAAGTGGATGGAGTTTTGGGATAATTCTTCAATAAGAAGATTATAATTGTTTAAATATTGCAAATACATGCAACTCGATTATAAAACTTAGAAATTGTAATTCGTGTAATTCAGTTTTAGACTATTAACTTAGAGGATAAATGACATGATATTGTTGATAATAGAAATATAGCGCATATTTTTTTAGTAATTAAATGGCACTACCTTGGCTGCTGCACGGGCTGGCCCCCTACTTCTACCACGGCCTCGACCGCGGCCTCGACCTCTCGCTGGTCTAGCTGGTGGTTGATCATCCTGATCTGTAGCACGAGCCCTCACCATATCTGAGAGAAGGAAACAACAGAAGTTTAGATTTCCGGAATCAACAACAATGGCACGACAGAATTCAAGAAAATGATATTGTTCCTAAGGGTTCCGCAACCTCTCGAAGATAAGTACAGACGTCTCCGTACCGATCCGCGAGACTCTACTAAACCTGCTCATGAATGTTGAGTCCTATGTAACCTAGGCTCTGATACCAACTTGTCACGACCCCAAATCCTAAACTGGTCGTGATGACGCCTATCGTGGAACTAGGCTAGCCATTAATCACATATTTACAGTTTCTTTCCAAAATCCCAACCAATTGCAAGCATTTCATAAAGTATATAGAATTTACTAAATATATTAGGCAAAATAAACAGTTAAACAGTCCAACCAACCCCAAAACCCGGAGTCAACATGTCATGATAATCTAAGAGAAATATGCCAAACGGTATACTATTATAATACAAAACCTCCAAACGAATAGCTAGATACAACAAAGAAGGGAGAACAGAGATGTTGCGGACACTGAACAGCTACCTCTATATCCTGAACTCCGGCTCCGCACTGAATAGATAGCTAATGCTCGGTATTTGCACCTGAATCTGCACACAGGGTTGCAGGTAGTAATGTGAGTATGCCAACTCAGTAGTAATGAAAATAAACCAAGTCTAAGCGGCAAGAACACATAAAAATCAATATCATCAATTCACAATATACACAGCCTTTCTTTCCAACAGTATATACATAGATATATGAAATCATCATGCCTTAAAACCAACTTCAGAAAAATCCTTTGAAAAAATTGTTTTTCAACAATTTCAAACCGAAACATTTAGTGTAAAAATGAAATAGATTATAAGTATCCCCTCGGGAAAAAACATGAATCATAAATCGCCCATCGGGCAGATCATCACTCAGAACCTCACAGCCACTAAGTATCAGCCCCTCGGGCAACCTCGCTGTCACTCATGTCTCCCAATCACTCATCACTCGGCACTCAGCACTCAACACTCAGCACTTAGTAGGTACCTACGCTCACTGGGGGTGTGTACAGACTCTGGAGGGGCTCCTTCAGCCCAAGCACTAATATCAAGCCACCTCGTGGAGTATCATATCCTCACAATCAGGCCCTCAACTTCACTCAGTCAGAACCTCTCAAAAGCCGCTCGGGCGTATCACTAAAATGGGGTACTCGACCCAAAACATCATTTTATATCTTAAAATAGTGTAAACCAGGCTGAGTTTCGAAAAAAGTAAGCACAATGTGACTGAGTGTAAATCATCAATAAACAGTGAGGAAATAGCAGTAAAAATCCCCCAAGGGGTCTAAACAAGTCGGCACGAGGCCCCAAACATGGCTTATAGCCCAATATAGCAATAGTCTTTAGAACACAGTTTAACATATGATTTAGAGTAAAATACGCAACTCAATAGTTGCCGCGGAGAGGACCAAGTTCAATCCAAAAATCATTGCGCACCACATACTCGTCATCCGACATGTGCGCCATTCTAAAAAAAACAGTGAGAAATATGTAATCCGGGATTTCATACCCTCAAGACAAGATATATAACCATTACTTACCTCTACTGGGCCACAATACTAGTCTGCAATGCTCTTGCCCTCAAATTGGCTCCCGATTGCTCCGAATCTAACCACAACCATATTAACATCATCAATATACGCTAAAGGAACACAACCCAATCGAAAACTATCAATTTATACAAAATCTCGAAATTCAGCCAAACCCGAGCCCCGGGCCCACGTCTCAAAATTTGATAAAATTTACATCACTAGAATCCTCATCCTCCCACGATTATATACATACCAAGAACACTAAAATCGGACCACAATTTCCCACTCAAATCACCAAAAGAATTTTCCAAATTTTTCCTCCCATTTTTCTCAAATTTTCTACTTTAATTTCTCAAATTGCATGGTGAAAACAAGACAAATTCATGAAATTGAACCAAAAATGATTGAAGAACAATTACCAAAAGAACCCCACTAAATATCTCGTCCAAAATCTCCTCCCCCCGAGCTCTCTAATGAAATATTGAGTTATGGCCAAGAACCCCCGAATTTAGAACTTAAACTGTCTAGCCAGACTTTTCTTCATTGCGAACACATCACATTGACCGCGTTCGCATAGAATAATCCAACAGGCCCCAAATTTTTACTCTACGCGAACGCACCAAAATCCATGCGAACGTACTGCTCCACCATCTCAGGCCTTCGCGAACGCATGGGCTCCTACGCGATCGCACAGGCCAATGGGCCTGGGGTCCTTAGGTGCTTCCTACTCTACGCGAACGCACACATACCCCCGCGTTAGCGATGGCCACCCTGCTCAACACTCAGCGTTCGCACCCTTTCGCCCCCGAACGCATTGAACAACTGGCACCCTTCTACCAAACACTCTATGCGAACGCGAGCCCTCTTCCGCGAACGCATAGATTAAAACTCTGCTGCAGAAACACCAGCAAACCAGCCAAGTTCCAAAACAAAAAATCGATCGTTAGCCTGTCAAAACACACCCGAGGCCCTCGGGACCTAAACCAATCCTACCAACACACTCCATAACCTCATTCAAACTTAGTCGAGCCTTCGAAACACCAAAAACAAACGAAAACATCAAAATTACATCAAATTCAAGCCTATGAATTTTGAAACTTCTAAATTTCGCCAACGATGCCGAAACCAACCAAAACACATCCATTACGGACCTGTTCCAACTTCCGGAATTCCATTCCGACCCCGATAGCCTATTTTCCACTGCCGACCTGAAATCGCTAAAAACTAACTTTCGCCAATTCAAGTTCTACACCGGACATCAACTTCATTCCGAACACACTCCTAAGTCCCAAATCACCTAACGAAGCTATCCGAGCCATAAAATCCGCATTCCGAGTTCGTTTATCAATAAGTCAACTCTCAGTTGACTTTTTCAACTATTAGGCTATTTTAAGAGACTAAGTGCCTCAATTTTCACCATGACCACTCCAAACCCAAACCAACTGATCCAACACAAAATAAACAGGTTAAAAATATATGATAAAGAAAAAATGGGGAAACGGAGTTAATCTCACAGAACGACCGGCCTGGTCGTTACAAAAGATTTCTCTTCTTTATCACGGTATTGGCATGTTAAATTATTAATAACACCTCATTGCAACAGTCTATCCTTTTTACATAGTTTCTCATGAGCCACCAATCTCCCCATAAATATCCATTTTGGCTACCTAGGTTATTGCATAATAATCTTCTTCATGGTGCTTTTTGGAAAATCCCCTCTAATCCTTTGATACAATTTTCTGATAGAAAAAGAATTCAGTGTTATCGGCTCATCCAGAGAATATCTTGCCTTTACCAGATACTCCTTAGCTTTGATGGTATTCCTTATCATAAGAATGGAATTACACTATTGATGATATAGGCCTCGATTCCAACTACCTTTGTAAATAATTGACTTGTACTAATTTTAGGATATCAAATGACTTGACCAGGACTACAATAGTATGTGGTAAGAGCCTATTGAATCAATTTATTGGCCCTTAATAGATGAACAAGATTCACTTATTAGAAGAAGAAAGAAAGAACAAGAAAAGATCAAGATACTGAACAGGATAACCAAGTGGAGAACTCTTTTGAAAAAAAATGAATTACTAAAATGCCCATAAAAGTTCAACGATCTTTTTCCCTCCATGAAACGCCATTCTGATAACATTTAAAATATCAAAAGGAAAAGAATCTCAAAAGAAATTGAGTCTTTTCTACTACTCCTATAAAAACATAAAATTTGAGCCTTTCATACGACTCCTAACATCTCATAATAACTTGAGTATTTCCCGGTGCTCGTAACATCTCATAATAACTTGAGTTTTTTTTACTACTCCTATAAAAACATAAAATACAAGGTATAACATATAAAGTATTATTTAGAACTTCTGAAATCCTTTTGTATTCCTAACCAAATTCATATAATGGTTCATTTGCTAAGAAGAAATTGTTCATAAAGTTTCGAACCAGTGTCCACTAAGATATCGATTATATCATATGAGTATATTTTAGAAGTATATTTATGATCCAGCTCGGGTAATTTAGACTTGAAGATCTAATAACCCCATTTTGTTTTTGTAATTCATTTTAACCGATGATCGCATTTTCTTTACTGTTTTTAGCCAGTTAATTACTTAGGCAAAATTTTAGGGATTTTGATTTTACATTACCTAATTTAAGGGATTATAGGGAGATTTTATAAACTGATTCTGATTATACGTACCCATCCAAAAAATAGGTCTCGTATAAGTTTCTATCTCTCTGTGTTCTCTCTTTCGTTGTGTATCAAGCATGTAAAAAGTTTGTAATGTTGCATAGCAGGTGATGGTTAAGTTCACAGATTTAAATCATTAGAGAGAACACGTTTTTCTTTTGCATTCTAAAATGCTTATTATTTTAAGATTGAAATGAAAAGAGAGCACTCCTTTTATTAAATAAAAGGAAAATATCTTTGCATGTATAATTGTAGTGTATCAAGTATGTAAAAGGAGTATAATTAATATTGCTTAGCAGGTGTATGAATCAATTCACAATTTTAAATCATTGCAGAGAACACTATTTCATTTTCCATTCTAAAACGCTCATTTTTTTTAATAATGAAACAAAAAGAGAGCACTCTTTTTATAAAATATGAAGAAAGTACTTTTACCTAAAATTGTTGTATATCAAGTATATAAAAAGTATATAATAATACTTTATAACAGGTGTATAATGCTGCATAAAAATTGTATACAGATTGTTGTATGTTCACATGTATACAATACAGACCATAGAAAGAAGAGAACCAGCACTCCAACAAAAATGAAAGTATAACGTTATTTTGAAATTTTTATTATTGGCAACCATTAAATTTCAGTCCAAATGTTATTTGTTTAGCACCTTAGATATCGTATCCATCAGTTTGTGTTCATACACGCAATTTATACTTTAAAGATACAATTTTTATGAATAAATAATGAATCTTTGTCATATAGACAACAATATCATTTACACAATAACTCTATACAGTTAGACACACATTATACATGCAAACATATTTAGTTATCGAAATAATCTTTTTAAAACATATAAGGACAGCAGTCACATTTATGCACAATAGCCTCAACCTTAGAGCATCCTCGGAGACATTGTTCTATTTAATCCCCTAGCAAGTGTCCACAAACCCCTTTAAGTGTTGTATGCATTTTGACTCAGAGCCCCGGTGAAGAATCTCTGTTGCTCTAGCAATGTGAGCATAACATTAGTGATTTGGAAGTTTCCCTCCCTAATACGGGGGCGGGGCTATGGCACTTGCATATCCTTCATTTGGCAACACCCTATGTGGAGCCTCTCTTGGTGGAGGTGGGGGAGGGACGGTAATATTGTCATGAGGCGCTCGGCCTCGTCTATTTGCTTGAGGTTCAAGAGGAACCTCATCAACTTGGTAATCATCCACATCCTCCCCCAATGGCAAGTTTTCGAGAGGATCATTATTGTTGAGAGCCATTTTTGTACCTGCAATTGTTTCACAAGGAAAATTAGTAACCCCGAAGGAAAGGAAGACAAGTCACACACAAAACCAGATATATAGCTAAATCCATTTTTAGCTCCCCGGCAACGGCGTCAAAAATTGATCTCGCCCAAAATCACACCACAGTTTGGAGTTGTGAAGCGGTCGATTGCAATTATAATTACCCAACTAGGAGTCGGGATTGATTCCTCAGGGAGCGTAGATAAGATTAGGTAGATACTCGGACTAAGTGTGTAAAGTGTCTAAGATGCAATTCCACATACTTTGTTTTTTAGTCTACTTCTAGATTATGATACGGTTTGCAAATGTAAAGCTAGAGAATAATATTTTTGGTGTTGTTTTTCAAGTATGTAAAAGATCTAGGGGTGTGACTTCCACCTAGGTATTTGCCTAACGGGTTGTGGGCTTTAGAGTGGGTTTCGTTGGTTGGGGTGTAATATAGAAATCAACACGCAATTACCCACTCAATACCTCTCGCTAATAGAGTGGTTTTTCCCAATATGGCTTTCTCAAGTTCAAATGGGTAATTCACAAAACAGTTAATAGATGCTCAAGTTGGGTTTTACTATTTCTAGATTCAACCATTTAATTGGGACTATCAATTTCTTGAGTTCATGTCAATTCCTTGGTAGCCAAATTTTCTTAGACCCAGTCTCTCTTTCTCAAGTAAAGACTAAGTCAAATAGACTTGAATCAATGTTTGCAACCATTAATTCTACAATTATAGCAAGAACTAGGCTAAATATTATGCACCCAACCATAAACAAGCCCTAAATTAAACACCCATTAGGTAGCTACACTAGGGTTGGGTCACAACCCTAGCTAGAAATTTAGCTACTCATATATTGTGATGAAGAAAATAAATAAGAAAAGATGATTAAACTTATATAAAATGATAAAGAGATGAAAATTCAATGTAAAATTGACAATCTATCATAAAATTTCCTAAAACAGTAAAGAAAAATGGCTACAAATTTTCAGGTGCTCCAAACTTAACCTAATTGAGTCGGTCCTAGCGGCGGTCAGTAGATTGCTTGGATTGAGTGCTTGATGGAGACTTGAGGTACAGCTTCACTGCGCTCGCAGTCCTGAAGTCCCCTTCTACATTATTCTAGCTGTTAATTTCATTTTATACGGTTACGCTTTCATTCAGACCATTATTTGTATTACTCTAGCCGCTCGTGTACTTGTGATATCAGTTTTTGGATTGTATCTAGACATCGCTATTATTTTAGTTTATTCACTTTATTTCAATTTTATTCAATTTATTGGTATCAATTAATTGGATTTGTTAAAATGGCTAAAAACTTATTAACGTTGGTTTGCCTAGCAAGTGAAATGTTAGGCATCATCATAATCTCGCGGGTGAAAATTTCGGGTCGTGACAACTACCAAGTATCCAAACCCGGAATACTGTGCTTTCTTAGTCTTGTTCACAGTTCAATTACTTTTAAGTAGGGTGTACAAACCGAATAGGAAAATTGCACCAAACCGAAAAGTCAAACCAAACCGATTACAAAACTCCGACTAGGTGTGGTTTGATTTGGTTTAGTATTGAGTAAAAAAAACTCGAACCAGACTGACATATAAATATATAATTTTTATATATACTTTTTAGATTTCATATATAATTTTTTTAAAAAAATATCCAAAAATATTTGGGATTCTCTTACGGGATATAATATTAATAAAATATGAAGTGATCCATATTCATTAACCTTAAATAATGGGTTATATTGTCACTTTCTTATCAAGTGTTACTGAATTGCATCAATCTCTTTGTTCTTTCATATTCATATGTCAAGATATATTAAATTCTTATATTTATTTCGAATTTGAAGTGTTTATTATTGTTTAGCTATCATACTGATTTTTATGTTTAATTATTAAATTCGGTTAACCTTGAAAGAACGAAAAATTATTGTCAAACGACTAAAAAAATAACTATCATATGTTATTAAGTAAATTCTCTCATAATTTAATATTTTTTTAAATTTTACTTAGATATTATTTCAATCTTACTTTGTTAAATTTTTTATAGGTAAGTATATGATAGTAACAAAAAAACTCAAAAAAAATTTAAAAATTCGCCCAAACCAAACAAATCCAAACTGATATAGTTAGTTTGATTGAATTTTGAAACCGAACCAACCCGACGCGTACACCCTGCTTTTAACAACCTTTGGCAGTAACCAACCAACCACTTTACATTCGATGAAAACCCCGCCTTCTTCCTCTGTTTTCTTCTGCATACAATTTTTTTTGTTTTGTTTTTGGTAAAGAAATTCCCACATTATAATATGAGCTCGTTTAAACTACTCAACCACTTTCTCTCTGTGACTCTCCGTTTTGCTTCAATTTTTCTAACTCCCGTACAACTATTCCATCCTGTTTTTCTTCTCCTGAAAAACCACATTTCGCTCCTACCAATATCGGTTTTTCTCAGCCGGTAAGTTCTTGATTGAATCTTGTCAATTTCATTTCTTGGAATAAAAATGGATGTTTTCATGTGTAGATGAAGGAATTAGATTTGGGTCGCCAATGTGGTTCAACCCGGATTCATGTCAAAAATTAAGTTAATGTATAATTTCTTATATAATTAAATATTGCAATTGATAAGCCTCCTGGGGTTAGCTCAGTTGGCAAAGATTGAGGGACTTGTATCTTAGGTCACAAGTTCGAGGCCTACTCCTGTATTTAATTGGAGAAGGTTAGAGGGGCGGGCTCATCATCCTAACTCCCGAGTAAAAAAAAATGCAATTAGTAGGACTTTTCCTAACTGTTGTATCACTTTGGAGTAATAAAAAGAAGTAAAAAGAGTAGCCGTTGCAATTAATATTTTGTTCCCCGAAAAGTATTGGAACAATCTTCTGTAACAAGTGATTTAGACTGAATTTTCGATGTAATTCGTGTTTTATATACATGGTGATTACGCTATAGACTAACGAAACAAATTGGTGTGATTCCCGTGAACTGTGTGTACTTGATTTATTGTTGTCTTTCAGTTGGCATTTTGAGGGGTGAGAAATGATTTCAGTATGGAAACTTCAATTTCGTGAAGCTGCTGTTTGCATTCATTGTCTGAATTTGAATTTGTTGACATTGTCTGTTTGACTAATTTTGCTTACTAGTAAATTGTAATGAAATGCCAATCTCCGGCAAGCTTAACTAATAGTGAAATGCAGAAAAGAAGGAAGAAGAGGGAAAGAGAAAGAGAGAAGAGAGAGAATAGGCTATTTGCATCTGTAACTAGTGGAGGCAAAATGGATAAAAGAAAACAGTTACCCACTCATGTTATCCATTAAAATATGGGTAAAAACGGGTCAAATATGGATAAGAACCATATTATCCGCTTAGAAAATGGATAACCAAATGGATGACCAATGGATAACTAATGAGTTTAACTTTTACATTTGTAAAGCCTCAAATTGAGAGTTCTTCAAGTTTGGGAGACTAAGAATTCTCCCAAAAGTGATCATATACAAGAAATCATGGATACTATGGTTAACCCGTTTTTTTATCCGTATTAAATATGGGTCGGATCGGATAATTTATACGTTTTTGCAATACCCATCTTCGATTCGACCCGACCCGTCCGTTTGCCCCCCCCCCCCTAAATAACAAATATCTGCATTCTTGGAGTACCATTTGTATTGTTTGCTGAATATTACATGCAACATACTCTATTGACCTCAGGATTCCCTTGGATGCTACACGTTTCTTCTATTCTTTTGTGCTTCAAAAATTTATGACTGACAGTGTTATTAAAAGCCATATAAAGAGATGAAGTGATGCAAAAAGAGGGATAGCTTCATGGTTGAAGCCATGCCCTTTAGAAAAATTTGTGCTTCAAACAATGACGCACAAAGTGATCCCAATGGGAAGGCGTTGATTCTTTGGATCTCAAATTTGAAGAGTTGGACCAAAAAATCTATTGGATACCATAATTAGTTATTTTAATTACTATTTGATTATCATAATACTAAATTCCTTAGTTGCTCATACTCGGGTTAGGTATCCGATATGGATGCAGATTTAGAGGTCACATCCTTCGTGATAAGATTCAGAGGTACGGATCTAAGTGCAAGGTTTCAGCTATTATCTAAAAATAGAGCTACAAAAATATGCCTAAATTAGGAGACGGTGGAAAACTTACATGTAGCTTGTAGAATGCAGTAACTTAATCTTTTATTCTCAAGTTGTAGGCAGCCATCTAGAAATCTGAAGTAGCTTTTGCCTTGAGAAATAAACAATGTCAAATCTTATATCTAATTTCTCCACAATTTGTGGTCAAAGTACCCAATGTTGATTGACTAGATCTAATACGTATCCCACACCCACACTAGTGTTAGTGTTGTTGTCGAGTCGACACGGGAGCGGCACCACAAATGAACAATCCGCGCAACTTAGCTAAATTCATCATATTTGGTATCATTTAGTTTTCCATAAATTGTGTGTTTTCAAAGAAGTGTGCATGTAACGACCCGGCTGGTCGTTTCGAGAGTTAGAGCCTCGAACCCCTGATAACTGCTTTCCCCACGTTTGTTTCTGCTATTGGGACTTGCTGGAGTGATTAGTTATGGAATTCGGAAAGTTTTAGGACACTTAGTGTCTAATTATGAGTTTAAGCCTTAGAAATCGGACCGTAGTCAGAACTGTGTGAAGACGGGTCCGGAATGGAATTTCGTCGGCTCCGTTAGCTCCGTTAAGTGATTTCGGGGTTAGGAGCGCGTCCGGAATGTGTTTTCGAAGTCTGTAGTAGATTTAGGCTTGAATTGGCGAAAATTAGATTTTCGACGATTTCGGCCGATAGGTGAAATTTTGATATCGGACTCGGAATAGAATTCTGGGAGTGGCTGTAGGTTCGTGGTGTCATTTGTGACCTGTGTGTCAAATTTGAGGTCATTCGGACTAGTTTTGACGTGTTTCGGCATCGTTGTGGATTTTGAAAAAATGCTAAGTTCTTAGGCTTGAATTCATGTTTAAATTCTTGTTTTTGGTGTTATTTGATGTGGTTTAGAGGCTCGACTAAGTTCGAATGAGGTTATAGGACTGGTTGGTAGGTTTGGTTGAGGACCCCGGGGCCTCGTGTGTGTTTCGGATGCTCAACGGGAAGAATTTTAGACTTAAGCTATTGCTGGTGTTGTTGAACTTGTCATTTACGCACTTGCGGATGTTGGACCGCAGGTGCGGTTCCACAGAAGCGAGGGGAGGAGTCGCAGGTGCGGTCTTAGGCTTAGGGGCAGTGGTCGCAGATGCGGCTCATGGACCGCCGAAGCGGAACCGCATCTGCGAAGAAAGTGCCGCAGATGCAGAGCTTGAGGAGAT
Organism: Nicotiana paniculata; assembly: GCA_005239505.1. NCBI lineage: Eukaryota > Viridiplantae > Streptophyta > Magnoliopsida > Solanales > Solanaceae > Nicotiana > Nicotiana paniculata. The sequence continues at coordinate 98,991 of ML366706.1, forward strand.
TAGTGATTTCCGCAGATGCGGAGCCCAGGCCGCAGAAGCGGGACTGCAAGTGCGGTCCTAGAAGCGCAGGTGCAAGCAGCGGTGGGCAGAAATAAGAAAAATCGAGGGTTTGAGTTCATAACTTTTAAAATCGATTTGGAACTCGGGAATAAGCGATTTTGTGAGGATTTTGAAGAGGAGACCAGTAGGTATCGATTCCTAATCCTATTTCCTTTGTATTTCATCAATCTATAGTAAGTTTTTCAATCTAATTAAGGAAAATTGTGGGAAAAGGTTCGAAAATGGGAGAGAAGTTTCCCAATTGAGAATCCGAGTTTTGAGTGAGATTTTGACGTCGGATTGATTTTTGGTTGAGTGTACTCGTGAGTGAATGAGTGTTCGGAATTTGTGACTTTCACCTGATTCCGAGTCGTGAGCCTGGGAGACTTTTTGGGCAATCTTCCTAATTTCGTGCTTTAGCTTCGAATTGATTTGTTAAACTAGTTGTTTGTAGTGATATTTGCATTATGTAACTTATTTGAATAGATTCGGGTCACTCGGAGTTTTGTACTCGTGGCAAAAACGTGATTTCGAGTTGATTTGAGTAGTCGAGGTAAGTGGTTGGCCTAACTCTGCGTTGGGGACTTCCCCTTAGGTTGTTTTGACATTTATTGTTATGTGGGTGCCGTGTACGTGAGGTGACGAGTACGTACACGGCCATTATTGCAAAAATCTCATATTTTCCCTTCCTAAATTATGAATAGTTCTTCCTTCTATTAAATGTGCCTTAATGTGTTAAACTGTTTTGCTTAGTTTAGGAAAGCATGCCTACGTGTCTAGTTGTCTATTTGATACTATGTGTACCATGCTTAGCTAGATCACTGTTTTCCTTACCTGTGATTAGATGAACTATATAAATTGATGTTATTCCTGGCATTCATCCTGCATCGCATATTTAAATTAGGACTACGGACGTATTCCGGGAGATCCCCATGTACTGCATATTTATTTTGGGACTACGGACGTATTCCGGGAGATCCCCCTGTACTGCATATTATTGGGATCTCCCGACTGTACTGCATATTTATTTTGGGACTACGGACGTATTCCGGGAGATCCCCTTGTACTGCATATTTATTCTGGGACTACAGACGTATTCCGGGAGATCCCCCTATACTACATAATCATTTGGAACTACGGGACGGTATCCCGGGAGATTCTACTATTGATACATTGTGTTGAGTCGAGGACCCTCTTTACTGTAAAACCTTATATTATTTTCTCAAACTGTTTACTGTAGACATTACCTATCTTTTGTACTGTTTTTAAATTGATTTTTACAGAAACCCAGTAGAGCCTTAACCTGACCTCGTCACTACTTAACTGGGGTTAGGCTTGGCACTTACTGGGTACCAAATGTGGTGTACTCATGCCCCTTTCCTGCACATGTTTTCGAGTGCAGATCCAGGTACGAGTTATCAGCCTCGTGGTTAGTCGTTGCTGCTGATTCCAGGAGACTGCAAGGTATTTCTGCCGCGTCCGTAGAATCCTCCGAGTCCCCTTCCATTCTATCTTATAGAGATTTTTCTTATGTACTTTCCAGTTTTTGTTAGAGCTATAGTAGCGTTAGAAGCTTGTGACTGTCTGTGACATTCCTGGTCTTTGGGAGTTATATTTTGTACGAGCCGAGCGACATCGTTATGATTATTCAAATTCCATGTCTTTATTTCTTTATTTATTGTATTTCTAATTAAGTTTTATCCGCTAATTAGGCTTACCTAGTCGTAGAGACTAGGTGCCGTTACGATACCTTTGGAGGGTAAAGTGGGTCGTGATGCAATTCACTAGTTCAATTTACACCTTTTCCCTTTGAGCCTCACGAACCTTGTTGACTTTTTGCACTTTTCACCTTTAGAAACACTCGTAGAAATATGAAATTTTACACAACCTTGAAGTATGTTGCTTTCTTTTTCTTTTGTTTTTCTCTTTCCTGCTTTCATATGACAGCTTCTAATATAGTAGCTATATGGAGCTGGTGAAAGAAATTGCCAGCAAGGGACCCGAGTCCCAGGGGAATATTGCAATACGAGTTGATGAGAAGAGCTACACTTACCTTCAACTGATAGCATCTGCAAGGAGTATATCAAGTTTGTTAAGCAACCTAGATCCTAAAATTGTGAGTTTCGACATATTACCTCTGAATAATTAAAGCTGCATTCTTGCTGGATTTTAATCTTCGTCAATTAGATGCGACTTGGAGAATGCTTTCTAGTTTTGCTTATTTGGACGTGAGTCGTTTTTCCAAGACACCATTTATTTCTTTTGTTTATATTGTTCTACCAATTTCGTAGTCAGTCCTTTCCTTGATTGCCTTGCTGTTCAAATGCTTCCTCCTTTTTAGGGCACTGGCGTAAAAAGAAATGTAGATCTTGGTGGAGCAAGAGTAGGAATCGTAGCCAAACCGTGTGCTGAGTTTGTTGCTGGAATACTAGGGACTTGGCTTAGTAGAGGTGTTGCAGTCCCTGTTGCGCTAAGCTACCCAGTAACCGAACTACTACATGTGATGAATGACTCGGTTTGTCCGTGAATCTTCTATCTTTTCTATCATCTTCTGCTCAGTCTTTTTGTGACTTGCATGATATCCAACATGCACAGAATAATGACGCTTTTCCTTTTTGTCATGCTCAAACATGTGTAATACAGCTTGCATTATTCTTTTGGTTTTTCTTCTAACCTCTTACAATTAGGTCATCTTCAATCAGTTTCCATCTGCATCATATTACTATAACGCAAGGTCCTTTGTTTCATGATATACTAAAATCCTTGTGCAAATTTGAGTTTTAGGACATCTCAGTAATTCTGAGTACTGAAGACCCCCAAGAACTTCCTTATCAAAAAAAGGTCCAACAAGAACTTATGAATACACTTGCAGTTAAAACTGGTGCCTGTTTGTCTCTTATTCCTCCTATTCCCAGTGCCCATTTATCGGCGAAGCATGACCATGCAAAAGCCATGGTATCTGATGGTCCTAGAAATATTCTGGAAACAAGAAACTGTGGTGAGATAAAGGGAGCGTTATGTATCTCCCGATATGCTTGTTTATTTCTGTGTCCACATTGTTAGATCTCTTAAACAGTCCTTTACATTGTTATGTAAAAATCTTGCAACCTTGCAGGTGAGGATCCAGCTTTGATTTTGTACACCAGTGGTACAACAGGGAAACCAAAAGGAGTAGTTCATACACACAAAGGAATATTAGCTCAGGTTCATCTCTGTTCTAGATTTAGTGTTCTGCATTCTGGGATCCATTAACAAGTTGTGATAAAGCTGATTTTCTAGTTGTTTCTGCTTGGTTGTTGTGATATTGACTTCCCTGCTGAGGATGATGCTTTATGTAGATATTTGGTGATAGTTTATGTGGATAAGTATGGATATATTTGATGTGCTTCATTCATTTACTTCTTTGTAATATTTCACTTTCAATTTCTGTTGGCAACTGGATGTGCGATAAATAAAAGCCCAGTAGATGTCAGGCCTACTAAAGAGCTTGGTTGTGGTTGGTAGATTATACAATTTGCTTTTAGCTTTCTTGATTTTCTGTAGTTAGACTGTCTATCTAATCTATCAGTTCTTAGGATCAGATATTCCGATTGTGCTTGTCACAGTGTATCTATTGCTGAGAGATGATAGTAAACATGTATTACCAGTTTACCACGAAGGACTACTTATGAAGAATTTGTGATCTCTTTGACTTGCATAACTAACCTTTTCTTTTCGACTGTCAATAATTTGGGAGGTTGAAGGTTCACTCGGTTGAAACAATTAGTTACGGTAAACTGAACCTCGTACATTTCAGATTCTGAGAGTAAAATATTTCCATCTTTGTACTGTTCCAGGTCCAAATTCTAGCAGAGGCATGGGAATACACGTCCAAGGACCAATTTCTGCACTGTCTGCCACTTCATCATATCCTCAGTAGCATTTTTTCCCAAGAGATGTTCTGTCGATGTTTCATTTTTTGTATAGTTATTTATCTTATGGGACATAACTAATGTGATTGGAAGCCTTATATTTTTCTGATCCTTAACTGCTACCTTACATGTGCATGGACTTTTCAATGCTTTACTTGCTCCTCTTTATGCAGGTTCTTCAGTAACTACTAAAAGAGATTTAACATCGTCAAACTTGTTCTGCAGCAGCATACATGCTGTGTGGACAGGATTTTCATGCTACTACATTTTCTTTCTTTTTTAAGGTCGAATTTATACCAAAATTCAGCGTAAGCGAGATTTGGTGGAGATGGTGTGAATCTTATTCTGCAGATAGGACTAAAACTGATAATGCCATAACAATGTTCACTGGAGTAAGTTGTTCTGATTTGATAGTGAAATATAGTTGCCACGACTTGGCTTGTTACTTATCTAGTACGTTGTCTATATATGAGTGTTCGTTCTTAAGCTTCTCAAGGAAGATCATTCACTAACTGGGTTTCTTCAGTTGCTACGAGCCTAGAACACATTTTACATGCTCGGTTAGCATTCACTAGCACAATGGTGTTTAATTTGCTTTATTTTTTTCTTAAATTCTCTCTTCAAATAGGTTCCTACTATGTATACACGACTAATACAATATTATGAAGAGATGGATCCAAAGCAGAAAGCAGCTTCTGCTTCAGCAGCGAGGCACTTGCGCCTTATGGTAAGTAAGAAGCACGGAGCATGGAACCCCTCAAGTCGTTAAGTCTTTGAATAGACCATACAAAATACAATTAGGACCCTATTGTGTATAATCAGTAGAATTGGCCACTGTTATTTTTTTCCATTTTTGGCACGTTATTGAATTTCAGAGTATAATCCCACTTCTATTCCAGTTATTGAAAATGACTGAACAAATTGGTTTGTCTTTCCAGATGTGTGGCTCCTCTGCACTTCCATTGCCCATCATGCAGCAATGGGAAACAATTACAGGGCATCGGTTATTAGAATATTACGGCATGACTGAGGTATTTTTTTCCCTCATAGCCACTTAATTTGACCTGTAGGCTGCTCGTTACTTTACTGCTCCTTAATTCATTTCCATCTTTATGTGAATGGCCAATTTTGTCTAGTTTGTGATGGCAATAACTAATCCCATTAGAGGCAAACGCAAAGAAGGTACCATTGGCAAGCCCTTTTCAGCTGTACAGGTTAGTAAGTTTTATTTTTTTATATAATTTTTATTTTTTATTTTTATGGTATTCAACATCTAACTTCACCAAATTTCAGACATATTCTGTAAATAGCGTTATCCAACTTCGCATTGCTGTAGCTGTGTGGTGAATTGACTTTGACTATTCTGTCATTTCCTGGTTTCTGATAGGCCAAGATCCTTTTAGATGATGAGAGTGGTAGTGATAAATCAGAATTAGGGGAGCTTTGTATTAAGAGCCCTTCGTTGTTCAAAGAATATTGGAAGCTACCTGAGGTAATTAATCACTATACAGACAGTAATACGATCTCCATCCATTTCCTTTTTTGTTATTCTTTTTCACATAAATTGGTACTAGCCTTTTGTTTATATACTTTTTCTTTGAGACACCATCTTGAACCTCTCTCTCTCTCTCTACTGTGTTGCTCTCTTGGAGCTTGTCAAGCACATATTTTATGTTGTCATGTGAGACTAAATCACCTTTTTGATGTGAAATTGATGGCCTCTATATCATTTTTGTTATTTAAAAATCTCTCTCATGCATCTGGTGAATCACTAGGTAACCAATCACTCATTTACTGATGATGGGTTCTTCAGGACCGGAGATGCTGCTACAGTTGATGAAGATGGATGTTACATCATTTTGGGACGTAAGTATTCCAGATGTTCTATACATGGTACTTGTTTTACTTGGATATTTGGTAATTCTTTTAATACCAATCAATACTCTGACTATCCTCTGCCAATATATTATTATCATTACTATTATTTGTTGTTGTTGTTGTTGTAGTTTAACATGAGATATGGGTGGCAGCTTCTCAGAAACCATGCACCTTTCTGGAATTTCTGCTAAACAATAACAACAAATCCGGTATAATTGCACAAAGTGTGGTCTGGGAAGGGTAGTGTGTATGTAGACCCTGCCCCTATATAGGGAAGGTAGAGAGGTTGTTCCCAATATCTGATAGAGCCTTGGCTTAAGGAATGAAAAGAAACATAGCAGCAAGAAGTAGCAATAATGCCATAACAGAATAACTGAAATGAAAGAAATAACAAGAAGTAAAAGCAAACTACGAATAAGGAAATACAAGAATAATGCTAATATAACTGGTATGGAAAAGGAATATGTTCAACTACCTACTAACCTTCTACTCTAATTCTCTACCTCCGCACCCTTCTGCTAAACCTTTCAGAAATTCATTTTCTTATTATTGCATCTTCAAAGTGGAAGCATAGATGAATCTATATATCATTGTTTATCAGCCAATTCTTTTTCCAATCCATCAAGCTTTGGCATAATGATCTCCTTTTGGTTTTTGAACTGTATCTATTGGATGAAAATAGTTCATTATTTTCTTTTTCCAGGGACCAATGCTGATATTATGAAGGTCGGTGGATACAAATTTTCGGCATTGGAAATTGAAGCAATTCTGTTGGAGGTAGCTGTTTGTCCATCTATAATATGAACTGCCCTTTCGAAATTCCATTGCTTTGGATTTTTTCCTTGGAAACATCTATCCGGAAAAAAAAGATTCTGACTGCCAACATACTGATTCTGAGTATATACATTTCCTCTTCACAGCATCCAGCTATATCAGAATGTTGCGTGTTAGGATTACCTGACAAAGACTATGGTGAAGTGGTTTGTGCAATTGTTGTTCCTTACACTGAGCTCAAGGGAAGAAGAGACGAGGAATTAAAACCTGCACTAAGATTGCAAGAACTTTCAGATTGGGCAAAAGAGAGACTTGCTCCTTATAAGGTATCTCCCTTGTTTCGTGAAGTAGCTAAAAGGAATTTGACACAAAATCTTTATGCAAGATCTTAAGATGCATATTAGGGAGTAGTTGCTAAGTTCACGTGCCATATATTCCTTCTTTACGTTCCCAGGCTCCTAATCAGGATAGTGTTCATGACATAAATGAGAGAGAGAGAGAGAGATAAAATGAATGAAAAATTACATGGCCGGGAATTATGGATTTTGGCTCTAATTCTGTTGATATTGTTTTACTATTAACTTATCGGAAGAAAAATGATTTGCTTGTTTTGCAAGATAATCAAGTATAGTGATCAAGATATGCGTATTAAACTAATGCCTGTCGCTCCACCTATATCACAGATACCTACACGTCTGTTGGTGTGGTACTCGCTGCCTCGCAATGCTATGGAGAAGGTGAGTTGTTCCAAACCTTGCTAACCGGTGGCGCGTGGTGCTTAGCTATTTTTAATCTGAAAATTACTACTGAGACCGGGTGTTCAGTTAACATATTTATGTGAAACTAATGTCAGGTCTTGTACTCTCCTGTTCTTGCTTTTTATTCTGATTTTAGGTAAATAAAGAGGAGCTGAAGGAAGGGCTGGCTTATGACTTATGATAAGTTTCAATGGTTAGCATATAGAGGTCGAGAATGAAATATTGGAAGGTAAACAAATTGTGCTAGGGCGGCAATTAAGCAACATCCAATCTTTCTCAACACTCTTGTACGCTTGAAGGCCCATCCTTTACCGAAGGGTACAAAGACGAGGCATTTGATCCAACTCTTTTTTTTTTAACCATAATCAATGAAAATTCAAAAAACTAAAACTCAATATATCTCATGGTTGTAATTATTTCTCCTTCGAGTGGCAGTGGAAGTAATTAGCAACTCCCTTCATGTTCAGTTCTAACAAAAGAAGTGTTTATAATTATTTTGTTTCTTTCATATATCAATTCTTTAAAACACAAGCGTCTTGTTTGAGGCGATATCAAGGTTTCTGAATAAACAGAACGTGATAAAATATCACCCCAGGTAATCCTTCAACACAAAATGATGGTTGTTCACCGTAAACTCAACCAGTCTCGATTTCATCCTTTTATTTTCCAATTGTGTCGATCGAACTATATGGAATGTCAGGGTGTTGAGGATTAATTTTTCTTCTCATAAATGTTGTGCAAATTATGTAATGTTTGGATAAAGTAAAAAAGTGTTTTTAAGCCAAAATAACAAAAATAAGCCAAAAGCTAGAATTCTTAACTTATGACTTTTGGCGTAAAAATCACTTACAACAAGCTCATCCAAACGGGCTTTTAGTGTTGTTATCTTCTGTTCGTTCGAGAAAAGATGAAATGTGCTCCTCTGCGTCAGCCCGCCCTCCGTCTGATAAGCTGTAGGCTACAATACTAAATACCACCTTAATACTTTAAAGGAATTTTTTCATTCTTATACGCTATTTGAAACTTTATTACTTTTAATGTTCATGTTTAGTTAATTACCCGATATAAATAAGTTTTGTTCACAAAATATATACAATCCACCTTAAACGGCTCCCAATCCATTATTTGTGTCTTCAATCAAGGGATGTAGCTACACATTTTTTCTTTTCTCTCTCATCTTTCCCTTTTTCTCTCCTGATCTTCCATCCACACTCCAAATAATTGTTTGCGTGACTTTTAATGAATATATCTTCAATATGTTTTCTTTATCAAATTTGATTGGTACAGTGGAATATATATATATATATATATAAAACTTCAGATCCAAATATATGAAGTTAACCCATTATAATCGGTAGGAAAATTCTTATGAGAAAAATAGATGCCATCCATTTCTACAGAATTTTAAGCACAAGGCATCCATCAGCGTTCAATTGGTGGAGGAGTCTCTGTCCGACAAAAAGATACATTGGGTTTCATTTGAGGCTCGACAATTAGGAAAAATTAAGAGTTAATATATATATATATATATATTCCCAGTCCAAGTTTCCTCCAGAAGTAGAAGCAGATTTATCAATAAGCATATTTAGTACTTAACGAAGATTCAGAAGAAATAGATACTTTTTGCTGGGGAATATGCAAGCACAGCAGTATAACAAAGCTTCCATTTTCTCAGGATAGAGTTTTGATTTGTTTATAATTCAGCAAAGATAATTATATACAACTACAATATCATACCACTTAAATACAATTTTTATACAAATTTTATACAATATGTCTTTTATATATTTTGTATTTGATTTATACACAGTAAAAATAAATTCCATACAACTAATTATATATTATACAACTTATCTGCAACTTTCATACATTATTTCTACCCAGTTAAATACAACTACAATAACATACAACTTAATACAAATTTTATACAAAATTATACAATATGTCTTTTGTATATTTTGTAACTGGTTTATACATAGTAAAAATAAATTTCCTACAATTAATTATATATTATACAATTTATCTACAACTTGTCTACAACTTATCTACAATTTTGTTACATTTTTTCTACTAAGTTATATACAACTACAATATCATACAACTTAAATATAATTTTTATACAATATTGTTCAACTTTCATACAATAGTTAAATTATAATGTACAATTTTTCTATAATTTTACTACAATTTCGTAAATATAATGTATATCATGTCATCTTCTTCTTCTTCTTCTTCTTCTTCGAGTTTCAATCTGAAATTTAGCCAAAATCAAGTCCAATTTTCACCAAAACACTCTCAAAATTGAGATACAAACCCCAAATCATATTCATAATTTTTTGCAACAATACCAATCCAAACAAATAATGGCTTTTTAAAACCCAAATTCGAATTCAAAACTTTTTAATGGCTGTCAATTGTGGAATTGCTGCTCTCTTTTCCTTTGCTTTACATTACTGAAATTAGAGATTGAGAGATAGAGAGAGACGTAGAGAGAATTCTCAATTCTTTGCAACGACACCCAATTCAAACAAATAATGTTTTTTGAAAACCCAAATTCAAATTCAAAGCTTTAAAATTTTTTAATAGTTGTCAATAGTGAAATCGTAGGTGAATGCAAGATACGTAAGGGGGGGATGTGGAGAGAGAAACGTTGGGGGAGTGGAAGATACGTTAGAGTTATTTTAGGACACTAATTATTATCATTAATTCTCTTAAAATGTACATAAATGGTAATCGGGTATATAAAATATAACTATAGTAAAACTTAAATAGGGAAGGTAACATAGTTTCGTATAGTGTATAGAAATATAAAAATTCCTACTTTAAAAGAACAGAAAATATGCAGAAGATGATCCCCTCAAAAATTATGCAAAGTGTTGATCAACAATTAATAATATCTATTTTCTGGATCCAATTAAAGAAAATGACGGAAATAGAAAAAAAGAAAAAGAAATTAAACAAAGAATGATATAAATATGTTAAACCAATTGCAATTTACGTGAGTATGATAGCGTTCTAACTAATCCTCTACTTCTCACCAATATCCTGCCCGTCAGTCAGATAGACTATGGTTCACCTGATTTCTTCTGATCTATTTATTATTGCTAAAGAAAAGGGAGGTAAGTTCTTACTGCAGAACTTCTTGTTGGTATTATTGTGATCAAAATCAGAAAAATCAGAGAAGTAAGGAAACGTTAGTTTATAAATAAATTATAAAATAATTTCGAGTCCACTGAATTCACAGTGTGTCCTTAAGGAATTTAAGAGTCAATTACTCAAATTGTCAATCAACTATCCCAAATTATCTCCTAAAGTCATTTTACTTTTGTTTGTAATAACAAAGTCACTGAACTATGCCTATTGCACTCATAAGGTCACTCAACTAGATTTTCTAAATTTTGGATTGCCAAGTACCTATTTTACCCTCTAAATTATAAATATTTATCTTCTTTTATTTTTTTTTAACTTTTTAATATTATAATTTTTCCTTTTTAATTTATATTATGGAGTTACCTAAAGAATCAATAAATATTATTTATAAATTAAAAAAATAAAAAGTATTTAAGAATCTATAGTGCTGGAATAACAAAATAATGAGCATAGTAAAAAATTTAATTAGAATAATTTGTTCGTAATAATAATTTTAATATTAACAACAAAAATTCAAAAAATTTATTTACACAATTCAGAATAAAAGAAAATAAAGGTTGTAAAATATATATTCCATGCATGTAAAAAATCAATATTTAAATAAAAGTATTTTATAATATACATTTTATATTCTTGAAAATTATGCTCAATTATATTATATATATTTCATGCACGACTTAACATAACATATTTTACTCTATACAGATAGTCCCCCTACTTTTCGCTGACATAATTTTGTGTCGTCAGAAAGTTGGTAGAAACATAATTATATAATTGAGCATAATTTTCAAGAATATATAATGTAAATTATAAAAATACCCTTATTTAAATAATTATTTTTATATTACGTGCAAGGAATAATATTTTGCAGCCTTTATTTTCTTTCATTCTGAATTGTGCAAATAATTTTTTGAATTTTTGTTGTTAATACTTATATTATTATTACTAATAAATTATTCTAATTAATTTTTTTACTACGCTCATTATTTTGTTATTCCAGCATTATATATACTTAAAATCTTTTTATTTTTTAATTTATAAATAATATTTATTTATTCTATAGGTAAGTCCATAATATTAATTTAAAAAAGAAAAATCATAATATTAAAAATTTTAAAAAAATAAAAAGAAGATAAACGTTATAATTTAGAGGGTAAAATAGGTATTTGGCAATCCAAAATTTGAAAAATTTAGTTGAGTGACCTTCTGAGTGCAATAGGCATAGTTCAGTGACTTTGTTGTTACAAACGAAAGTAAAGTGACTTTAGGAAATAATTTAGGATAGTTGAGTGACCATTTGAATAATGGACTCAAGAATTTAATCCTCTCACTGTTGCTTAAGGTATACAGATTAATTCCTTCCAGGATAGAACGGAATAACTATTTTGTGATAGCGGCACTTCAAATCACATAACTTCAGCGAACTCAACAAACGGAGCAAATCACACTTGACACTTATGTTTATTTAGAAAATAATCCAACAAAGTAAAAAAGAGGGGAGATGATTTCAGATTTTCCATGTATGAAAAATTAGGCCAAGCCTCTAAATTTATAGACAATGAAAGAGTGAGATGAAGAGGTGCAATCCAAGAGGTGCCTCTTCCATTTCCCATTCACACCCCTTAATAAAAATGCAACAATTCCCCACATGAATGGGAAATGGACATATGTGGAAAAACATGCATAAAAATACTGTGTTGATTCGCAATTAAAGATTAATCGCATCTGGATAAGTAGGTTTCTGTTTGAACTTTCCGTAGTGAACTTATGTCGGATATACTCGATCAATCGGTAGATTTGATATCTTTGAACTGTCGCGCTTTAGTATATACCTAGACAACCACAAGTCACACAATCAATCCTTAACCGTCTTTGGTTCTCACGGTTGTGTTCTTTTCAGCCATGAACACCGCCTGGCATGAGTGCTTAGAGAATGGGCCTTTACTTTCATTCTCCTTAAAGCGTCTTACACTTCATACTCACATAGGTGATTTTTAAACGTGTAATCCTATAGACACACTATCTGGTTATATCCTGCCAGACTTAGCAAATCATTAAAAAGCTTTATGCTTTATTGACTCATCAAAAAGCCTTAATGCTTTACCTTGATTTCTGAACATTGTCTTCATCATGAGAATGAGTTGAGTTATTTGACAATGTTGAATCGTCATTCATAACTTTGTTTGATCTCTTTGAACCTAGCTCTTGGGACCTCCAGTCTGCTAGGTAGAGTTACCGCCATGAGGACTTGTCCTAGGCCTTAGCCACATTCCCTTCGATGATCTTTCAACTGCCTCTCTAGATAGGCCTTTTGTAAGTGGATTCGACACGTTATCTCTTGACTTTACATAGTCAATCATGATAACACCACTAGAGAGTAGTTGTCTAACGGTATTGTGTCTCCGTCGAATGTGACGAGATTTTTCGTTATACATAACGCTCCCTGCCCTGCCTATTTCCGCTTGACTATCATAATGTATGCATATAGGTGCCAAAATTTTAGGCCAAAATGGAATATCTTCCAAGAAATTTCGGAGCCATTCAGCTTCTTCACCGGCTTTGTCTAAAGCTATAAACTCAGCCTCCACTGTAGAGCAGTCAATGCACATTTGTTTGGACAATTTTCAAGACATCACTCCTCCACCGACTGCTTAGAATCGGTTGAACCGATGATCTAATTTCCATCACTATATCCCTCTATTATCGCGGGATACTTATTGTAGTGCAAAGCATAATTTTGAGTATATTTCAAATATCTCAACGCTCGTTTCATTGCCATGACAGTTCAATCCGAACTTCCTTATGTCGTAGACTAATACGTCTTGAATTTCTATTGCATATCGGATTATTGACTACGCTTAATGTAGCAATAGTATATTACAACAACAGCTGGAATATTTGGCATTAGTTTTGGCCACAACCTTTTAATATCTAACACATTTCGCAATCACTCCGCCATTTTCAAGCATTTATATGCTATTTATTCATACTTTTATATGATATGCAAATTATAGCACCTTCATTCATGAAACAAAACCAACTTGCAATGGATTTTGGTCATGTTCATCTGTTGGTTCACCTCATTATAGGTCCATGTATTAATACGTCCGTTCATGAACGATCATATTTATACAAAACATGCAAACACACTTTTCATGAAAAGTCGCAACCTTCGAAGTGACTTCCTTTCATAAACGAGCTAAACAATATAAATTTTCAAGAAAGAAACAACCTTTCAATAAAGGCAAGTGACCAATTTCCGAATTGGTAGTTTCACTCAACTAGTCTTCACTAAGACTGAACAAAGAATGGGTTTATCGACTACCATATTGATTTTTACTATTTGTGGGAATATAGACATCATGTCTAATATTGGATTTTATCATGCATAAGATAAATTCCCCCACATTTCAAATGTCATGTGCCTTTTCTATTATTTGTTATCCACATATCATCCACATGATAATATTAATTGGTCAAATTTCGCATGTCATTATTTGGGTGTTTGTTTTAGTCCATAAAGTGACTTAACAAGTCGACGCGTCTTCTTTATTTTCCAGGAACCACAGGTTGTTCCATATAAACTTCTTCCTCCAAATCTCTATTTAAGAAGGATGTCTTACGTCCATCTGATGGATTTTAAGGCCCTACACGGTGGCTAATACTATTACCATCAGAATAGATATAATTCTCATTACCGGTGGGTATGTATCAAAGTAGTCAAGACCTTCTCATTGTATTAATCCTTTGGTAATCAATATTGCCTTATATTTAGTACCATCAACTTTAATTTTCTCTACTTAAAACCCAAAGGTTTATTTCCTGGAGGAAGATCAACCAATTCTCAAGTATAATTACTTATATGGATTCTATCTCATTATTGATTGCCTCTTTCCAATATTGTGCTTCCGAGGAAGACAATGTTTCTTTAAACATTTGAGGCTCTTCCAACAAGAATGTTAGAAAATCCGGTCCAAAGGAAGTAGTTATCCTTTGACGTTTACTACGTCTTGGATTTTTCTAATTCAACGTACTTTCCTTTACTTCTTCCCAAGTTCTCTTAGATATTTCATTAGACGACTCACATTCCTTTTTATACGGTTAAATACTCTCAAAGAATTCAGCATTATCTTATTCAATTACCGTATTAATCTGAATGTAGGAATTTTCTGATTTATGAATCAGAAAACGATATGCCTTACTATTTGTTGCATATCTTATGAAAACGGAATCAACAACTTTCGATTCGATTTTTATTCTTTTGGGTTTAAGAATTTACACTATACCCAAATACCCCTCCTCCATACTTGGAAATATTTCAAATTGGGTTTCCTTCCTTTCCATTTTTCATATGGAATGGATTGTGTCTTGCAGTGGGGAACGCGAATGAGTGTTCAGTTAGTTGTAAGCATAGCTTCCCTCCCACAAGTTTTGGGTAAACCAAAACTAGGCATTCAGCGTCTCTTTTGACATTTTATTCTCTCTTTCCGCAATTCCATTAGATTGTGGTGACTAAGGGGCGGTCATTTGGTGAATAATTTCATATTCCAACCAAATTTCTTCAAAAGGAGATCCATATTTGACGCCCCTATTACGTTGTACAAGAATAGTTGTTTGTGTCACAACAGAGCCAGAATTAATAAATGATAAAGTTTTTAATCTTCAAACCAATCTGACCCATTTAGAATTAATAAATGGTGAAGTTTTTAATCTTCAAATCGAGTAACATCTGATACAACTAGATCTAATAAGCGGTGAAGTTTTTAATCTTCAAATTGAATAATATGTGACACAATCAAATTTAATAAACGGTGAAATTTTTAATCTTCAAACCGAATAATAAATTGGAGTAGAAAATCACTAAGATTTTAATCTCCAAAACGAGTATAAAGTCACTTAGACTTTAATTTCCGACAAATGAGTAGAAAGTCACGAAGACTTTAATCTTAACGAATGAGTAAAAAGTCACGCAGATTTTAATCTCGAAGTAGGAGCAGAAAATCACAAAAAATTTATTCTCCATAACGGGTATAAAAAATCATAGAAATTTTAATTCCCTTTCCAAATAGTTTTCCAACTAAACCATTATGACACTTTAACCAGTTTGATCTCTTTCTCTAATCAAACACATATATGTTCATCTTTAAATATATTATATTCATAATCTCAAGATACTTCAAGTATTACTGTAAGCCTAATTCATGTCTTACAACCATGAAAATAATCATCCACATGTATTTATGAATGTTACCAAAGTCTATATCAACTTGCCAATTTTATTTGGTAAACCGAATAACAATTTTTCTTTAACAATATGTTATTCCTATTCCTGGCATACAAATATGATATACTTCGAGATCACATAAAAATTATCTGCCCTAGCATATGTAGAATTTGATTTCATAAATAACATAGAGCAAATAATTTAATTAAAAGTAAAATCAAGAAAGTATAACCTAGATTTTGTTGCACTTTCTTCTGGATTTATTACTTTAATATGCTGAAAATCATCCTTGATTTGAGTTTGTAAACCAATCTGTTGATGGATCCAAGACTCGCGAAAATGTATTATTACCAATTTTCACTGTTAAAACTCTGGAACTAAACCGCCTTTGTGATAATCTTTTTATCTTCCGTTAAGGCAATCCACCACCAGATACACATAACGTCTTTCTTCTTTCTTTGATTACTGTTTTCTTTATAATATAGCGCCGCTCCACTGTGTATCTCTTTGAGTGATGAATCACAGTGCCTCAAAGATTCTGTCAAAGAGAAACTATTGCAAGCTGCGACATAACACTGTCTTTCGATACTCGACACAAAATTCCTTGCAACAGGTCTCGTGTTGCCTTTCAAAAGTTAGCCTCAAAATTCGTGTGTTTTATGATTTGTTATCGCTAATTCTTCAAGATTGTAGAAATTGTTCATACTACATAATAATGGAAGTAATGAGACAAATAACCTTGGTTAGTGATGTTATCTTCCATTACCAAGGAATCTGATCACGTGAAAAGTGGAAGTCATGTTCCTCCTTCCTCGTTTCCTGTCAGTGAAATGTGAATCATGATTATGATTTTCACATTTTACCACACAGTCATGATTACTTGGACTGTTAGATTAGAGTCCATTTAAACATCGTTGCCAACACAACCAGCAATTATTTGGCATCAGTTTCGTACACCATAGAACGGTGACAATGGATTGACACCAACGGGTCAAGGGATTGACAAAGGACTTAAATATAATTAGCTCTTATTTCCTTTGATGCAGACAGTTTCAATTCTTTTATGTCTTTTGATCACGTACCAATGATGATAGCTGAACAAATTCCAACACTTCCATGTCTCTTTCTCCTTTAGTCCCCAACACACAAATGTTAAGGCGAATACAGAATATAGTATTAAATTCCTTAAGATTGTTGGTATTATTGTGATCAAAATCAGAAAAATAAGAGAAGTAAGGAAACATTAGTTCATAAACAAATCGTAAAATAATTTCGAGCCCACTAAATTCACAGTGTGCCCTTAAGGAATTTAATCCCCTCACTATTGTCCAAGGTATACGGATTAGTTCCTTCCAGGATAGAACGGAATAACTATTCTGTGATAGCGGCACTTCAAATCACAGAACTTCAGCGAACTCAACAAACTGAACAAATCACACTTGACACTTACGTTTATTTAGAAAATAATGTAACAAAGTAGAAAAGAGGGAGATTATTTCAGATTTTCCATGTATGAAAAGTGAGACCAAGCCTCTAAATTTATAGACAATAAAAGGGTGAGATGAAGAGGTGCAATTCAAGAGGTGTCTTTTCCATTTCTCATTCACACTCCTTAATAAAAACGCAACACTTGTTAGGTAAGTTCCTACTATAGACCTTGTTAGGTGAAGTGACTGACATTGTTTGTTTTATCATGTTTCAGGGACAAAAATTCAAAAAATTTCAATTCGCAAAAATTAATTTATGTCAATTTTTGGGTGAAATATTTTCTTCCACTCACAAAATTTTAATTCTGTTTTTAGATAAATGCATGTCCAAACACAATTTCAACTTTTAAAAATTTCGACAAAAACTTCAATAACTCTTTTTTTATATTTCAATTAAATCTATGTCCAAATACTAAATTCCTACCTTATTGTTGTCATATTAATTTCCCTGTTGACAATGATTGCTTTATGTAGATATTTGGTGATACTTTATGTGGATATACTGTCTAAGTAAAGATATACTTGATGTGCTTCATTCATCTACTTCTTTGTAATATTTGGCCTTCGTGTCATTACAATTAAATCTAAGGGCTGCAATCTATTGCTCCTAAAAGTAATAATAACGCCCGTTAGATTTTCTTTTTAAAACAATCCAGATTGTAGCTCGTTTTAACTGTACCCAAATCTATTTATCTATCTATATAGAATAGGAGAAGCAAATCAATATGATAATGCCAAGTGTCACAACAGTATCAGATTTTAGGACAAATTTAGTTAGCTTAGTTAATAATTGGTTACTCTTTTTGAATTTGAATTTAAAATAAAATAATTATCTATATATTTTTTAGGATACTATTATAAAAAAGAAAAAATATATATAGAAATAAATAATTTTAATGTAGAGATACATGAAATAATAAGAATAATTTATTTTTGACATTGAGAAAAACTTTGAATAATAATTCATTTGGTCATGCTATATGCTATATGAATAAGATAAAACTAAAGACAAAAATATAATTCATATGGTCATGCTATAGTTATAAAGGAAGAATACTTTTTAAAAAATCAAGCGATAGCGTGTGTGTATATATATATATATATATATTAAATTTCTCGTTCAGGAAATTTTAGTTAATAAATAGAACTCATAATTTCATAATAAAAAATATAAAAATGTAAAGTTATTGTTAGGATATTATAAATAATATGAGTATATTATATATAACGCAAATTTAATAATTATTAAAAATATTGGTAGATTTTTTATAAAAAAATAATAAAAGGCTTATATCTTTATACTTTTGATGAATTCAAAAATATAACGGGAAAGAGTCTGATATTTTTCTCTATTATGATAAATTATTTAAAGTTGTCCCTTTTTATACTATCAGACCATAAAACTCTTTGTCGTCTTACTATCCGCACACATTTATCGTTAAGTGGACGGAGGGGACATGCGTCACTCATCGTGCCTTTTTTTTACATCTGGTATCACTAAAATCGACCCAATCCATATTACCCGATACCCAAACCAATTAACCCGTGAAATATAGGAATTTTTACATTCCTATACACTATAGGAAACTATATTACCCTCCCTACTCAAGTTTTACTATAATTACATTTTATATACCCAATTACTATTTATGTACATTTTAAGGAAATTAATGATATTAATTAGTGTCCTAAAATAACTCACCACTCCCCCACGTTTCTCTCTCCACATCCCACCTCCCCCATCCCCACCCACGTATCTCACCCACGATTTTCTCTGCACTTACCCATGATTTTCTCTTCAAAAAAACTCATAAATCCTCTATTACGCCTTTTTCATCTTTTCTTCAAAAATTAGACGAAATTCTTACTCTTCTTCAAAGTTCCTACCTCCATTAACGTCTCTGATTAGCTTGATTTTCAATGAAGAAGAAGATATCTTCAAAGAACAACCCTAAAAAGACAAAGGAGCAGATGTTCCTTCATTTGATTTGGGTGTTTTCTCAGCAAATTCACCAAAAAAGGCTTCAAAATCAACTCATGCAAAAGAAGAGAACAAGCACAGGTTTTCCCCTCGTGAAGCTAGGGCAGAAGCTCGAACAAAGCAAAAACACGATATTGATGCTGGTGAATCGTCGAGGCCTGTCAAATCTGCGAAAAGGAAAGGCAAAGAGATTGATTTCGATGATGATTTCGTCGAAGAAGAAGCTGTCATTAAAGTTGCAAAAAAGTTAGAGTGTCTTCTAATGTAAAAGCTTCAAAAAAGAAGAAAGTTAAAAAATCTCCTAAAACTATTCCCCAACAGTAATTGGTGAAGGTAAAAATTTATTAGTTTCAACAATAGCTTTTTTTCAAAAACTAAAATATTTTGTTCTCATTCTTAGGAACCTATATAATTTATGCTTTTGTAGTTTGTAGAAATTTTATCTACATTGTGTAGATTTGTTGTAGATTTATAATTCCTGATTGAAGATACATTTGTTAAATAAATGTTTGCCTTGTTTTGACTCTGTTTAAATATTGTAGAAATTTTTTAATAAAATTGTAGTTGTTTTGTTTTCTGTTTTTAGCTCTGTTTTTGTAGTGACTATGGTGTATAAGTTGCTGCCTTTGCAGAGTATGCCAACATTGGAGACCTAGCAGTTTCTAAAGATGACATTTCTGATATTGATCAACATCATAGACGCTATGGAGCGGTACTGTGGGACTACGCTAGGAAGAAGCAAGATGGTAGTTTTTCATATGAGTACAATAAACTTGAGGCTTATTGTCACGACCCGATTTACCCTCTGAAAGGTATCGTGACGGCACCTAGTCTCTACGACTAGGTAAGCCTATTTGCAGAACAGATATTAAATAAAAGCAATAAAATAAAGACGGAATAAAGTGAGTCTACAGATGAAACATCGCCACTTGGCGCGTACAAAATACAACTTCCCAAAAACTGGGAATATCACTTTAGTCACAAGCTCTATCTCAAAGTGCTCTATACAACGTAAGGAAATACATGAAAAATCTATCTAAGTATGAGTGGAAGGTGACTCGAAGGACTCTGTGGACGCGACAGAATTACCTTTCCATCTCCTGGAAGCCGCTGCTCGGACCCCTAGCCACGAAACGAAGTGCTGGTACCTGGATCTGCACATGGAAAAATATGCGCAGGAAAGAGCATGAGTACACCACAAAATTGGTACCCAGTAAGTGCCAAGCCTAACCCCAGTCGAGTAGTGACGAGGTCAGGTTAAGGCTCTACTGGATTTTTATAGTAAAAACAGTTTAAAATTGAACAGAGAGATATAATAAGCTAAGGAAAATTAGTAGAAACAATGAGCTAAAAGAAAATAGCAACAGGGAGCCCTCGACTCAGCACATCGTATCTCACAGTAACAAACATGCAATGCAGTACAGGGGAAAGCTCCCGGAATCTCGTCCGTAGTCCCAATTTAAATATGCAATGCAGTACAGGGGGAAAGCTCCTGAAATCTCGTCCATAGTCCCAATTTAAATATGCAATGCAGTACGAATACCGGATACAATTTATTTAAACAGTTCAGGAAATTACAGGCAAAAATATGGATAAAACTACCTAACATGGTGCACATAGTAACAACTAGGGGAAGTTCAAGTAAAACAGGTAGACATGCTCCTTCATAATCTAAACTTCATAGTCAATACATGAGACAGTGAAATAGGAATGAAATGATTTATGTCATGGAGGGAAAAATGGAGTTTTAGCAATAATGGCCCGTGTACGTACTCGTCACCTCACTTACGCGGCGCCCAAATAAAAAAAATAGTATTAAAATAGCCTAAGGGGAAGTCCCCAACACAGAGTTAGGCAAGCCACTTACCTCGACTGCGCTACTCAACTCAAAATCATGCTCTTGCCACGAGTATCTGACTCTGAATGGCCCAAATCTATTCAATTCGATTGCATAATGTGAATATCACTTTAAGGAATCAAAATAGCTAGTAAGTTCGAAGCTAACACGCAAAATTAGGAAAATTACCCAAAAAGTCCCCAGACCCACGTCTCGAAAACGAGTGAAAGTTACAAATTTAGAACACCCATTCACTCACGAACTCACTTGAACAAGAATCATCGAAAACCGACGTCAAAATATCATTAAATTCTCAGATTTCTATTTGGGGAAACTTCTTCCCATTTTCATGATTTTTCACCCAATTCATTGATTGCATGGAAGAAAAAGCTATAGATTAATAATATACAAGTGAAATAAGGTTAGAAAATCTTACTTATGAATCTTCTCCTCAAAACCCACTCAAAATCGCCTACTCCCGAGATCCAATTATTTTTAGAAGATATAAATTTCAAGCCCTCGAATTTGGTATAAACTGCCAGCGATCCTGCACCTGCCGAAAATACATTGCATGTGCAAAAAATCCTTAAGTGGGCTGGAACCACACATGTGGTCACTGGGCCGCATCTGCGGCTCCGCATCTGCGGTACTCTTGCCGCACCTGCGAGCCTGGCTGACCCAGGCCAATTTCGCATCTACGATGGCCCCCTCCGCACCTGCGTGTCCGCACCTGCGGCTCCCCTTCCGCAGGTGCGAAACACCAGCACCAGCAATGCTTTAGCTGGTTTTAATTTCAAAACTCATCCCGTTGAACATCCGAAACATCTCCGAGGCTCCCGGGACCTCAACCAAACTTGTCAACCAGTCCTAATACCTTATCCAAACTTAGTCGGGCCTTCAAAACACATCACTTGTCACGACCCCAAATCCTAAGCCGGCCGTGATGGCGCCTATCATGGAACTAGGCTAGCCAACCATTACAGACTATCATATTGTTTCATAATTTCCCAAACTAGCAGATTTAAAAACAGCAAAAATGAGATAAGCAATTTATACACTGCCCCAAAACCTGGAGTCAATTGTCATGAGCATTTAGGACTGTAAATACAATGTACAATAAGGTGACTTGCTACTACAAAAGCCTAAAGTACAATAAGGTAGCTGGGGACGCTGAGCAGCTAGCTCGATCCTCGAACAACTCTAAGCACGTTCGAAAATCAACTGGTGAGATGGTCCGGTACCTGGATCTGCACACATGGGTGCAAGGAGTAACGTGAGTACGCCAACTCAGTAAGTAATCAAAGTAACTAAAAACTTGAGTGTAGTGAAGAGCATTTATAAATCATGTAAATCCATATAATGAGTAACACTGGAAAGAAATAAATCAAGTCGGGAATCTACATTCCGAATATTTCATAAAACTCCAGTTTCCATTTAAAAATCTCGTATAAAAACATTTATCCAACATTATCATCAGAGGCTCAGTGTAAAGAAGAGCGAAAACAGTAGTTTCATAAAATATAAGCCCCTCGGGCACAATATCACTCACAAATAAATCCTCTCGGGCAATCCTCTCAGTCACTCGTGACTCTACTATCAGTATCTCATGCTCACACTAAACACTCGTACTCAGCAAGTACCATGAATACACATAACTGCTGCAGCGGGCAACCCGATACAATACATGTGTGTGTGTGTGTGTGTGTGTATATATATATACTGCTGCGGCATGTAGCCCGATCCATATAATAGTCGACTGCGGCCACTGGGGGTGTACAGACTCCGGAGGGGCTCCTACAGCCTGTCGCGCCCCCTCTTTCCTCCCGGAGATCGGGTTTATGACATTCGTTTGGGACAACTCTTTCCTTTTGGGAAAGGGGTTTGTGTTTTTGAGAGTCGCCACCTAACGATTTTTTAAAGGTGCTTTAGGACACCAAAGGGGTTCATTTACAACTACGTTATTAACGAGAGATAGGGTAAGGGCTTGAAATTATCCTAAGGGGAAGGTGTTAGGCATCCCTCAGGATCCACAAGTGTGGTTCCCAGCCAAACAACTTTTGTGAATTTGTACGACTTAGCAAACAAACAAATAAAGGCTCAAATAAAAGGGGATTTAAGTCTTAAGCATGTAGATGTTTGAAAATAGTAAAGAAGGTTAGATTTTGAAAGGATTACGATCTAAGCATATAAAGGGTATCCTAGGTTTATAATAATATGGATCACATCAATGCAATACCCGGTAATCACTCCTCGAAGAGGGGCTACACGTGGTATTAGCGCACCGGTCATCATATCCATATTCTACCCTTTCCCACCCCGTGAAAGTAACTAAATTGAGTGTTGGTCTCTACCTCTATTGCATGTTGTTACCCGTCCCTTCCTATCAGTCTCGGAGGAATTTAGGACTTCTATCCTATAGATGTTCTAGGCAGACCCTCAGGTTTAAAGGGAAAATACTAAGGCGACAGATAAGAACATGTAGGACTGCAATTAGGGGGAAACACAGAAAAACAGAGAAAAGGCACAAGTATACCTCCACAGGTAGTACACATAAATAGCATGACTCATACACAGTTAAGGTCCAGATTCAGGTTCAGACCCTAAGCATGGTATCTAAGTGATAACACAAAGACAGATTTATTGCATAACTCAGAGAGGAAGTCTTAATCAGGCTTGCCTACTGGTTTTAAGCATGCTGATAGTTGAACACTAATCACAAAAGACAGTTCTGCTTTTATTTCTTTAACTAATTTCCTAAGGCTTGCCTAGGTGTAAAATAACATGCAGCAGTAGTTAGACTAGGTGTTGTTAAGCAAGTATGAATGAAATCCTAAAACATGATATCTAATGCACAGTTAGGGATGCAGAATACAGAAGCCTAAGCAGGATTTCTAAATGCACAATAATTACAGCATTAAGCACGATTTTAGAATATGCAAGAGTACAGTTTATTTGTGTTATCCTAGGGACAGGATTTCTAAGTGTACATGGAAGCGTAGAGCATGATTGTAAAGTACTGGTTATTAACACATTTTAACGCAGGATTTTCTAAGTGATATCATAGTAAGATGGACATGTCGAAAACAGTAAGTGTAAGTCCTAGGGAACATGATTTCTAATGCATGAAATGAATCCTAAACATAGTTTCTATTGCGCAAGTAGGAATATAAACCTAATAACATCCTTTATACCCTTTTAATACCTAAAGCATGCATAGTCACCCCTTCCCTTTCCACTATCCATCCCCACAGTTGTTTACAAGTAGTTATTACAGGCCATTTGTATAAATTACATAATTGAAATAAGAAAAAGAAGTTATGCTATAGGGAGCCTACTGATAGGCCCAAAATCTCCAGAATTCTCATTGCCATTAGTTCACAGCCTTTCATACAAAACCAGGTGTGTCAGAATTCCCTAAGGATCTCAAGGTATCCCGGCCAGTGCTCACACCCAGATTTTCATAACCAAATGGAGTAAGTGCAGTGTGGAATGGCCAGCCTTTGTGTGTCAAAGTTCAGAGGGAGATCAAGGGTCCCAAAGCAATGCTCACACTAAGGGGGCAGAACTTAAAGGTCTAGGAGTATAATGAGAGTGCTTGACATAGTTTTGAAATAGTTGAGTTGGAAAACAGTTTGAAAATGAGTAGTTTGAAATAAGTTTTGGAGAACAGGGGATTTTGCTTTTAGTGAAAACTGTTTGAAAGAAAGGGATTAGGACAATCAACAACTCAGAACCACATCAGCATGCATAGTACAAGGAAGCAGTCACAAACAGGGAATAAGGGATTGGGGACAAGTAGGATGCTCATGAAGCAGATTTGCATACAAGTTAATACTAAGGTATCACAAAACTTTAACAACCACAGAACAGTTTTCATAAAGATGTTTAGGCCAGAAACTTAACAGAATCAGATAGAGGGATGCCAAAGAGGAGGTACATAACAAACAGAGTTACACACAGTTCCAGGGGAAAGGGTTACATCATATGTTCAGAATTACATGTAAATAAGTGACATAAATACATGTTTATAGTGTGTTGGGGATCAGGGGTAAGGCAGAGTCCTAGTGAAACATTTAAGAAGGCAATAAAACATGCTGACACTAAAGGGCCAAGGATAATCACATTGGTAAAATAACAAATCGGCATGCTAATTGCAAGGTAGACAGCAGAACCGCAAGTAGAAGCATAATAGAAACAAAAGGAATTGTGATATTAAAAGAGGCATGTTGCTTTTGATGCTTTAAGTTAAACTGAAAAACATACCAGTTAAATGAGAGAATAAGTGCAGAGTGAGGAGCAATAGAGTGCAGAGTAGTAGAGTGTATAGTTGCTCAGTCTTGGCTTGCAGCCGACTGAGAATAATAAGTAACCAGCAAGAATAACAACAGAGAATGTATATATGTGTGAGAGAGTTCAGAACAGTGTTTTTCGTGTCTTATGCTAATGAGAGAGTAGAGTATATATAGTTTTGAAAATAGGCAGAGAATATGGTAACAAGTACTAGTTTACAGTAATTATGGGAAAATACCCAATCAGAATCAATCAAGACCCGGACTCCCTTTAATTAGGGAGTCATAGTTCAAACGGGTACAAATGTATCAAACAAAGAAAAGAATCAATTATAAGACTGATTTTACCATAATAGGAGTAGTAAAAGCATGTGGCATGTAATAAAGACTAAGTACATAATACATAATTAAGGAAAGTACATGTTAAATAACTGACATCATATTCATACATATTAAAATTTAGCAGAGTATGATTTTAATTCTGAGAATTAGTCAATGGGATCTCGAATGAGATTAAAATCACAATGAATCAAGGCTAAGCAAGGAAAGTATCACACAAACAAGGAAATAATTCAAAACCAGTAAAGAGTTGTAAAGAAAATACACAAAATTACAGTTTTTAAGGAAAGTATTGCAGGTCTAAGGAGAATACACAAAATCAGTATAAATTATCATGTAAACAATCAATAAAACGAATAGTCAGACCTATTAAACGATAAATAACATGTGTTGAACAAAATTGGAGAAACCCTAAGCAAGTAGTTAAAAGGACAGTAGAGATTCAGAAACCTTAGCAACAAATTAGAGAGAAGCATAGGACATTCATGAAAGTCCAGAAAGTTCATGAGAGACACGCAAACAACATTGTAAAATGATTTGAACCTCCAGATTGAACGCAGAAGTATTAGGGTTTCTTAACAAAAATGAATCGAACTAAAGAAAAGCTCAGGTGATGTTTAAACATGCTAAAATCACAAAGTAATTGCTAAAAATCAGAAATCGTTTTGCAAAAGGGTTTTGAAACCGTAGTCAGGAAAATGAGCAAATCGTTTGAAATCAAAGAAATCTTTTGAGGAAAACATGTGAGAACCTTAAAAGATACATAGATCCGTCACAGATCTAAAAAGATCGGAGGATTTAAAGCTAGGGTTTCCAGAGAAAACCCAGAGAAGAGAAGAAAACTTAAATATTACCAGCATTTGGTCGAAAAATGTAAAGATCTTACTCGAACGGCCATAAATGGTCGGAAAAGATGGCATGAGACCGGAGATGGGAGTGAACCGCCTCTGGGTCACTTGAGAACCTCCACTGGTGACACAGGTGTGAAGGACGGAGCCATAAGGTCGATGAGAGGTAGAACCTCCATGGTTTCTGGAGAGGGGGTGGCTGGAGAAGAGTGATAAGGGCTCAGTAGATGAAGGTTCTAGAGATAAGTGAGAGGATTCATAGAGAGACGAGTGAGAAGTGAGACGGGGAAATGACAAGGGGGGAAGGGTAGTCTTTAGGGTTTATTTTAGGTAAGTGGGATCTGGACCGTTGATTTGAATTAATCAACAGTTCAGATTGAATGGGTGGTTGGGCCGGGTAGTATTTTAGGCTTGGGTTGGGTAACTGGGCTAATTAATTGGGTTAGGGGTCCGGATTAATTGTGCTAGAATTAAAAAATAAAAGTGGCTAATTGTTAAATACCCCATAAAATAGATAAATAATTTATAAAAATGGCTAATAATTATAAAAAAGAAATTGATGCTTAATAGAGTAAAATTAAAGTAATTAACTAATATAAAAATATAAAATGACTAATTATTGAATAAAAACGGTATAAAACGTACATTTAGGCTATAACTGCAAAAATTGTTGTAATTATAGCTAAATAATGCCAAATTGGCTAATTTGTGAAATAATTAAATCCTAGTAGGATTAAAATGATATATTGAGCTAGG
Organism: Nicotiana paniculata; assembly: GCA_005239505.1. Taxonomy (NCBI): domain Eukaryota; kingdom Viridiplantae; phylum Streptophyta; class Magnoliopsida; order Solanales; family Solanaceae; genus Nicotiana; species Nicotiana paniculata. Next base: position 126,262 of record ML366706.1, read on the forward strand.
AAATATTTCAAAATTATTTATAATATAATTTATAAATAATTATTGAATTTAAAATACTGAATAAATTGGAAAAGATATTAATAAATATGGAAAATTATGGAAAAATACCAGTTATTATAAAAAGTGATTTTGAAGGCACATATGTAAATTTTAAAATAGTTTGAGGAAAAATTGGGTATCAACACAGCCCAAGCGCTATGTTTGTTACGGCGTGCAACCTGATCCAATATGTATATTGCTGCGGCGTACAACCCGGTCCATATATATATATATATATATATATATATATATATATATATATATATATATATATATATATATATATATATATATATATNATATAGATCAGGTTGCACGCCGCAAAAATATAGATTATATATGGATCGGGTTGTATGCCGCAGTAATATATATATATATATATATATATTACTGCGGCATACAACCCGATCCATATATAATCTATATTTTTGCGGCGTGCAACCTGATCTATATGTAATATATAACATATATATTGTTGCGGCGTGCAGCCCGATCCATAACTATCCTCACATGCTCGGCTCTCAGCCTCACTTAGTCATCCTCACAAGCCACTCGGGCAATACATCTCAACTCACTGGACTCAGCCCAGAATACTTCTCAGAGTTTTCAAACAGTGTGATGACAGTGAAAATAACAACAAGTGGTGAACATGACTGAGTTCACAAATATTCTATCAGGATGGTGTGAGAATAGTGTAAAAATACCCCCGAGGGTCTAACAGGTCGGCACAAGGCCCCAAATATGGCTCACAGCCCATAAACAAGTATAAATTTCTGAAATATAGGATGTCGTAAGGTTTCAAATCGAATACGCGGCTTAAAAGTCATTGCGGGATGGACCAAGTCACAATCCCTATCAGTGCACGCCCACACGCTCGTCAGCTAGCATGTGTGTCACCTCATTTACCAAAACAATATAAAATACTGGGGTTTCATACCCTCAGGTTTAGAGTTACAATCGTTACTTACCTCAAAACAGCCCAAAAGCTACTTTGCGATGCTCTTGCCCGTCGAATTGGCTCCCAAATGCTCCGAATCTAACCAAAACCAGATTAACATCATCAATATACGCTAAAGGAACAAAACCCAATCGAAAGCTATCAATTTTAAGCACAATTCCCTAAATTGGCCAAACCTGAGCCCCAGGCCCACGTCTCGGAATTCGATAAAAATCGTGTCACAAGAATCCTTATCCCTTCCCGAGTCTACACATATAAAAGGCATCACAATCCGACCATAAACAACTCCTAAATTCCTTAATTACAAGTCCCAATTTTCCAAGCCCTAAACCCCCAATTTATGCCATTTAATCCACAAATTCCAAGCCTAATCCGTCATATAATAACATAGAAACGAGTTTATTATACGGGAAACTTACCTCTACTGAAGACTCTCGAATTCCTTCTTCAAATTGCTCCCAAATTGGCTCAACTCGCATGCAAAAATCAAAATTTCGCGGAGGCACCTATTTATACTTCCTGCCCAGTTAATCCGCACCTACGGCCCATTCTTTGCACCTGCGGACCCGCACCTGCGGACTCGCACCTGCAGTCCCAGGTGCGCACCTGCGAAATTCCACTAAAAGTTCAATCTCGCACTTACGGTGCCTCACCCGTACATGCGGCTTTGCAGGTGCGGCCCATGCCTCGCACCTGCTACTTCCTCCAGCTTGGCTTCTTTTCACACCTGCGCAATGACCTTCGCACTTGCGGCCATCGCACCTGCGGCTCCCCATCCGTAGGTGCGGCCTCACCAGTAAAATGACACCAACAACAACTTTGCTGCAAATTCCTAAGTCCAAACCTCCATTAACCATCCGAAATCAATCCCGAGCCCCTCGGGACCCCAACCAAACATACCAACACATCCCATAACCTCATTCGAACTTAGTCAAGCCTTCGAAACACCAAAAACACACAAAAACACCAAAATCACATCAAATTCAAGCCTATGAACTTTGAAACTTCTAAATTTCGCCAATGATACTGAAACCAACCAAAACACATCTGTTTGACCTAAAAATTTGCACACATATCCAAAATGACATTACGAACCTGCTCTAACTATCGAAATTCCATTCCGACCCTGATAGCCTATTTTTCCCCTGCCGACTGGAAATCGCCAAACACTAACTTCCGCCAATTCAAGCCTAATTCCTCACCGGACATCAGAACTTCATTTCGAACACACTCCTAAGTCCCAAATCACCTAACGAAGCTATCCAAGCCATACAATCCAAATTTCGAGGTCGTTTACCAATAAGTCAACTCCAGCTGACTTTTTCAACTATTAAGCTAATTTAAGAGACTAAGTGTCTCTATTCTCACAACGACCACTCCGAACCCGAACCAACCGAGCCAACACAACATAAATAGGCTAAGAAACATATGATAAAGCAGAAACAGGGGAAATGGGGCTAATCTCACGGAACGACCGTCCGGGTCATTACAACATAACATCAGGATCACCAATTATGCATGGATTCAAACCTAAAAACTTATGAAATTTCCAAAATATCAACCGATGCCGAAACATGTCAAAACTAGTCCAAATGACCTCAAATTTCACACATAGGTCATTGTGAACAACTAATTTTTGACCACACTCAAATGTTATACTATTTTAGTGTAAATATTCCTTTTAGGCCTAATATTAATGTTTTAAGCTTTTATCTTACACTTAGTAGATTTTATTTAATTAAAATAAGTAAATAAATAATAATAATAATAATAATACTCACGTTCTTACAGTGTGAATATATATATGGAGTATCTTTTAATTAGAATTTTAATAAATAAACTATTATATTTT